>BLSH010095888.1:1099277-1109515 GCA_018402905.1 Glandirana rugosa
CATATTTTTGGTTAAAAAAAAAAAAAAAAAAAGTAAAATCGGCTTTTATGGATTGGTTTGTGCTAAAGTTGCTGCGTTTACAAACCATGAAAATTCATTTCTGGCGTTTCTACAATTTTATTTTTATTTTTTTTACTAGTAATGGCGGCGATCTGCGATTTTAATCGGGACTGTGCTATTGGGGTGGAGATGTTGGACATTTTTGACACTTTTTTGGGACCAATGATATTTATAGAGAGATCAGAAATCTACATATCCACTGATTACTGTATAAATGTCATTGGCAGGGAAGGGGTTAACCTGCAGGGGGCAATGGAGGGGTTAACTGTGTTCCCTGTGAGTGTTCTAACTGTATGGGGGTTGGGCTGGCAGGGGCACCAGAGATCTAACTGATCCCGAGTACAGGGATCAGTAAATCTCGGACATGCCAGCCGTCAGATTGGGGAACCACCATGTTTACATTGGCGGTTCCCAGTTCTGGCTCTGTCACAGGGCATTGAGAGTTGCCGGAGGACATCGAGCCCGCCCGACCCGCAGCCCCGCCCAGGAAGCGTGAGGCGGGCACAAGCGTGCAGCGCACTCTTGCCCCCTAGCTGTCGTGCACGCGAGTTAACGACAATATGCTGCGATTCGTGGGACAGAGCCACGCTGTCGCCACTTATGGGCGCTATCCGGTCGGCAAGCAGGTAAAAATGCCTCCCCATGTTATTCAATGGACTCATACACAGACTGACGTTTTTGAGCTGTAAGTGGCATAGGCATTTTTAAGCTGTAAAAAAAACCCAAGACCAGTGCGTTCTGGAGCCCCAGAGCTAGAGCTATTTTGACGCCAACAAAATGCTCAAAAACGCAGCTTACCGTTGTACACACAGTGTTAAGCCTCGTCAGGTATTTCTCTGACTCGATTCAAAATCAATGGTTCCCTATGGGAGCACATTGATTTGAATAGAAGTCGCATCAGAAGTTTGATCATGACGAACCGACTTGTGGTGCGATTTGTGTGCTGAATATCTTGAAGGGGTACCCCCGAAAAAAATGAAAAAAAAAAAATAAGAATTTGCGTGGGGTCCCCCGCCCCCCAAGATGATACCAGACCCTTCAGTCTGGTATGGATTTTAAGGGGAACCCCCCACGCCAGAAAAAATTGTGTGACCCCCACCCCAAAATCCATACCAGACCCTTATCTGAGCATGCAGCCCGGCAGGTCAGAAAAGAGGGGAGGACGAGCAAGCGCACCTCCCCCCCTCCTGGGTCATACCAGGCCACATGCCCTCAATATAAGGAGTATGGGTGTTTTGGGGCAGGGGGGCCCAGCGCCCCCCACCCCAAAGCACCTTGCCCCCATGTTGGTGAGGACAAGGACCTCTTCCCAACAACCCTGGCCATTGTTTGTCGGGGTCTATGGGCGGGGGCTTATTGGAATCTGGAATCTAACAAGGGGACCCCCAGATCCCAGCCCCCCCCCCACCCTATGTGAATGAGTACGGGGTAAGCCATTCACCTAAAAAAATAAATAAATAAATAAATAAATACACAGCTTTTTGAAATATTTTATTAAATCAGCTCCGGCATCTTCTCCCCTCTCCGGCTCTTCTTTGTTCTGCTTTTTTGCAGGGTCTTCTTTCTTCTGCTCTTTTGTCGCTGTCTTATCCCTCTGTTCTTCCCATGTTGACACAACGCAATCTCCCGGACTAATACCGTCTCCGCGCTCTACATTGACTTATATTGGCATGGGGCGGACAATCCGCTGACATCACCCAGAGGCCCCACCCCTTATGTCACCGCCCAAGACATGATGGGGTGGTGATGTTATAAGGGAGCTGGGCCTCCGGATGACATCAGCGGTGGCTCTGTCCTATGTCAATATAAGTCAATACAGAGCGCGGAGACGGCATTAGTCCGAGAGATCTTGTTGTTTCAACACAGGGAGAAGAACAGAGGGAGAAGACAGCAGAGAAAACAGCAGCAAAATAACAGACCCCACAAAAGAGCAGAAGACAGAAGACACCGGAGAAGAGCCAGAGAGAAAGAAGACGCCGGATCGGATTTACTGAAATAATTTAAAAAGCTGTGGTGTGTTTTTTTTTACCTTTTTTTTTTTTTTTTAGGTGAAAGGATAAGGGTATTATTATTATTATTATTATAATACAGGATTTATATAGCACCGACAGTTTGTGCAGTGCTTTACAACATTAGGGCAGACAGTACAATTACAATACAATTCAATACAGGAGGAATAAGAGGGCCCTGCTCGTTACAGCTTACAATCTAGGAGGGAGATTCAAGTGATACAAAAGGGTAATTACTGTGGGGGATGAGCTGACGGAGAAAAAAAAGTGTAGTTGTTAGGTGGAGGCAGGATAGGCTTCTATAAAGAGAAAAGTTTTCAGGGATCGCCTAAAAGTAGATAGATTTGGTAAGCCTGACAGATTGGGGTAGGGAATTCCAAAGGATGGGAGAGGCTCGGAGTCCTGGAGGTGAAAATGGGAGGAGGTAATGAGGGAACTAGAGAGCAGGAGGTCTTGGGAGGAACGAAGAGGACGATTAAGTAGGCATTTTGAGACTAAGTTAGTGATGTAGCTGGAGGCAGAGTTGTGGATGTCTTTGTAAGTTGTTAGTATTTTGAATTTAATTTGTTGGGCGAGTAGCAGCCAATGGAGGGATTGGCAGAGAGGGGTAGCAGACGCTGAGCGGTTTGGAAGATGGATGAGTCTAGCAGCGGCATTCATGATGGACTGAAGAGGGGATAGTCTGTTTAAAGGTAAGCCAATGAGGAGAATGTTGCAGTAGTCAAGGCGAGAGATAACCAGGGAGTGAATCAGAAGCGTTGTGGTTTCATTGGTTAGGAAAGGACGAAGTTTAGAGATGTTGTGGAGATTGAGGTGGCAAGCTTTGGAAAGTGATTGGATGTGGGGCCAAAAGGAGAAATTGGAGTCCAGGATAACACCTAGCACCCTGACATGTGGGGATGGGGTGGATGGTTGTGCCATTGCTCTTGACAGAGAAGTCTGGGGAAGAGGCACATGGGGGATGAAATATTATGTTGAGTTTGAGGAAGTGGTGTGACATCCAGACAGATATATCTGATAGCAAGTTAGTGATGCATGAGGAGACTGATGGAGTGAGCTGAGGGGTGGAGAGGTAGATTTGAGTGTCGTCAGCGTAAAATTGATACTGAAACCCGTGTGAGCTGACACAGGGAAGAGGTGTAGATTGAAAATAAGAGGAGGTCCAAGAACATAGCCTTGGGGGACTCCGACAAAGAAGGGAAGTGGAGAGGAGGAAGTAGAATTATGACACTAAAGGTGTGTTGGGATAAGTAGGATGAGAGCCACGGAAGAGCACAGACAGTACCCCATACCCATTTAGATAGGGTGGGGGGCCCAGGATCAGGGGGCCCCCTTGTTAAAGGGGGCTTCCAAATTCCGATAAGCCCCCACCCGCAGACCTGCCGGGCTGCGTGCTCGCATAAGGGTCTGGTATGGATTTTGGGGGGACCCCACGCAAAATGTTTTTTTCATTTTTGCGGGGGTTCCCATTGAAGATCCTCAGCACACAAGTCGCACTGCAAGTCGGATCATCATGTTCCGACTTCTGGTGCGACTTCTAGTCAAATCAATGGGCTCCCATAGGGAACCACTGATTTTGAAGAGGCAGAGAAACGTCATTGAAATCTAGCTCTGAAAAACGCACGTTGAAACCAATGCAAAACACTGATATAATCACGTTTTTAACATGGCTTTTTTCCTGGCTTTGGTACCAGCTTTGCAGCTCGTTTTTCAGAATACCCGTGTGTATAAGGTCTTAGAAGTCAACCCCAATGGCAGATTCCTTACCCTCTCAATGTCTTTTAACCACTTCTGCCCCAGAAGGATTTGCCCCTTTATAACCAGAGAATTTTTTGCGATTCGGCACTGTGTTGCTTTAACGGACAATTGCTTAGTCGTGCGACATTGTACCCAAACTAAATTGAAGTCCTTTTTTTTACAACAAATAGAGCTTTCTTTTGATGGCATTTGATCACCTGTGCAGTTTTTATTTTTTGCATTATAAACAAAAAAAACTGACAATTTTGAAAGAAAAAAAAATATATATTCTTACTTTTTGCTAAAATACATATCCAAAAAAAATATAAAAAACAAAATTTATTCTTCAGTTTAGGCCGATATATATTCTTCCTCATATATTTAGTAAAAAAAAAAAAAATCTCAATAGGCGTATATTGATTGGTTTCTGCAAACGTTGCCACATTTGCAAACTGAGAATTAATTTATGGGGCTTTTATTTTATTTTTTATGTCGGTGATCTGCAATTTTTAGCGGGACTACGACACTGCGACGGACATGTCAGACACTTTTGACACTTTTTTTAGGACCGCTGGAATTTATACAGCGATCAGTTCTATGAAAAAGCACTGATTACTGCGTAAATGTCACTTGCAGGGAAGGGGTTAACACTAGGGGGTGATCAAAGGGTTAAATGTGTTCCCTGCTTTGTGTTTCTAACTGTATGGGGGTTAGCCTGACTGGGGGAGGAGAGTGATCGCTGCTCCCACATACAGGGAGCATACGATCACACTCCTTCTCCCCTGTCAGAACTGGGATCCACTTGTTTACATTAGCGGTCCCCGTTCTGTCACTGCGGGGGAGCAATCGCGGGTAGCCGGTGGACACAGAGTCCACCCTACCCACTCCCTGGCTCCCCCGCTACACAGTGACGCCGCACGCGCCCAGCCGGAGGCCCATTCGAATGATGGCGGGCGGTCGTTAAGTGGTTAACAACAAATGTTGTCACCCTAGTAAATATTTATGTCCCCAATAACCACCAAAAGTAATTTATAAATCCTTACTTTGTGAAAATTATAACAAGGTTGTAAAACCCTCAGTTGGCTCCTCCAACATAATTAGGCGTTAATAGTAAAAGGAAATTATTGAACTAGTTAAGCTAAGAGTGATTTCCCTATGAAGGAGAAGAGGTCAACCACGTTAGAACACTAGCAAAACACTGAGGACTTACTGGACTGAGGTAGGGTTATAGGGGGATGCCCAGAGGGAGTGTCCTTGAAAGCTTCGCAGTATCCAATCACCTGAAGGTATGAGCCTATAACCCAGGGTCTTTGGCTACATTCACTAAACAGTTGTTAACCTCAGACATGAAATATGAGCAAAGCATATCACTCTATAGTGTGTACTTGTCTCAATTAAAAGCACTATGTTTCCTAACAAGAGAAAAAAAGGGTGACAGGGGAGGGATCTCCAGCTGATTGAAGGTGGTGCGTCCCTTCCCTACAACCATCTCTCAGAGCTCGCCTCACCGAGCTTTTCAAAGTGTAACGTCAGCTCTCTACCCCGTTTTCTGACATCTCAGACAAGCTTTATAAATTCTGGACTTTGAAAGGCCTCAGAGAAGAGAAGACTGCAGATGAATAGGTATAATGTACGTAGGAACGATTTGTTAAATCTCTGTTTATCACCTGAGGCCAGTCACCTCACTGGGTATACATAAGGGTTTACAACCACATTAAAATACAATTAAACTACATTAACCCAGCTATCGGGTAAAAAAAAATATTATGTCCATTAATAATTCTTTATATTGAACCGCTAATAATACTTTATATTAACGAGTTCCCATCCGGCCTATAGACAAATGGTGGCTGGGTGGTGGTTTCTCATCCTTACTGGACATCATAGGACGTTCTATCAGGAAGCGCCAATCACGTGGCCGAGGGGCTACAAAATCTGTCATCGGCTGTGTCCAGGGGATAACTGATCAGCGTACTATGGTGTTGTTACAATGGTAGTAACATTATAATGCTCTAGTTACAATGTGTTAAAAAAAAGGGTATCTTTTTTTTTTTCGTACTGTCACCAGTCAGTGTCTCTGATCACTGCCACACCAGTAATAGGATGATGCTGTACTGCACTGGTGATAGTATGTGGGGGGAAAAAAAGGTTTTGTTTTTTTCTTAATTTTCCAAAAATTTATGACCAAAAATTGCAACTTCAAAACCCTCGCCATGCCACTTACTAAATACAGTGACATGTCTTCTTTCCAAAAAGGGGTAATTTGGGGGATATCTGTACTGTCCTGGCATGTTAGGGCCTCAATAAATTAGAGAGTCCATCAGTATATCAGGATTGATCAATTTTCAGATATATACCATAGTTTGTGGATTATACACCGATTTGGGTTATTTTCACTAAAGAAGTGTAGCAAAATACATTTTGGGCTAAATTTATGAAGAACAATTATTTATTTGCAACATTTTATAACTAAGAAAAACACTTTTTTTTTTTTTTTAAGTATTTTTTTGTTCATTTAGCAAAAAATGAAAAACTCAGTGGTGATCAAATAACACAAAAATAAAGTTCTGTTTCTGTGAACAAAAATATAAAAATTTAGTTTACGTACATTGTTGCATGACTGCGCAATTGTCAAAGTGCGACAGCACTAAAAGCTGAACATTGACCTGGGCAGGAAGGGGGTAAAAAAGTGTGAGGAATTGTAAGGATTACAATTTAGGCTTAACTAAAGTCATTTTTTTTAGTTTGTATAGAGTGTTTGAGAGGGATTAGAACACCTGTCAGGCTTTTATTGCGGTCTTTGCCTCCGTTAAGAGGATTGACTCTATTTGTCATGTTTACCATTCTAACTGAAACTGAAAGAAAATCACAAATGTTTTGTCCCGAGAACAGTAATATAGGGGAAATCTTCCAATGCGGACATTAGCTCTGGTGACCATGGTGAGATTAATTTGGAGGGATTTCATCTTCACTTCCGGTTTTGACTATGGGGTAGGAAGAAAGGAAGGGAAATCTCCCCAATGGTACACAGTAGAGCTGCACGATTAATCGTTAAAGAAACAATGCAATCTCAAAATCAACCCCACCCCACTTGCTCACAGCTGTCAAAAAAATAATAATAAAAAAAAAAAACAGCCTGCAATGTATATCAACAAAGCACTGAAAAAGAGAAATATAAACATTGCAATTTTCTGTTCATTTACAGATCAAAGGGATGAACTTCGGTCTGTAAATAAGGTCAGTTCAACCACTTAAAGCGAAGTGCCACCCAAAAATGTAACTTCTGCTTATATGCTTGACAGGTCCCCTTCCCTACTTCAGGGAGACGGGGCTGCTGCCAGTCTCTTGGAAGTTGGGCCCCCCTCCTCCTTGCCCCGCCCCTGGGCCAAGAAGAAAATGCAGCAAGCTTTGTGCATGCGCAGTAGGGAATCTGCAGTGAAGCTGAAAGGCTTCACTGCCAGGTTTCCTTACCAGGTATGGTGGCGGGAGCACCCGGGATGCGATCCGAAGATCGGCTGGGGTGCCGACATTGCCGGCACCCTGGACAGGTAAGTGCCCTAGTATTAAAAGTCAGCAGCTACAGTATTCGTAGCTGCTGACTTAATTTTTGTTCACCCAAGCTGGACATTCTCTTTAAAGACTAAGCCTGAATTAAATAAAAACAGCAAAACAGCCAAATTTTTTTGTATAATGTGAAAGATGATGTTACGCCTAATCTTTAATGTAATGCCTGGTACATACGACGAGATTATTGGGCGAATGATAGTCAGTTTCTTTCGCATGCCAATCTCAGATCAAATCAGAAGAGTTTACTTTAGTCAGGAAAATTCTCACATGACAGAATAGAAAATCAGAAGCGATGTGATGTGTTGTAGTGGATTTGTACTGCTTAAACGAAAATCGTACGATCGGGCATCATGAAAGAGAATTTTTTCCTGCATGTCTGATCGTGTCCGGATGGAAAACATTGGATGAACTGTCATAATCGGCTCTCGAATGGCTCTGTACTAATGATCCGGTTATCATACGAATGCTTGAAAGCGGTATTTTCCGTATAAGTTTCTGATCTCGTGTACGGGGCTTAAGCAAAAAAAAATTGTGATTCTCATTTTATGCAGAATCGTGCAGCTCTAGTACACAGATGGCAAAGAAAAAATCTCAATAGGGGTTATAACCCTCCCTTTACTTTTTTTCCAAAAAACATAAAAAGGGGTGCCTTTAGTTCTACTTTAACTTTAAAATTCATAATCAGTGAACGTCACTTACCCTTCTAGCCGGACGTCAGGTAAAGATCTGTTCAGTGCTATCATCTCACTGGCCATTAAATTGAACTGATTGATTTTAAACATTTCTCTCATCTTCTCTTGGTCCTCTTTAGGTAGTACAACAGGCTTCCCCATTTCTCCTGGACCTTCATGTGGTTTCTGAACACCAGGACCTTAAAAAAAAAGAATTTATCTTCTTAAGCATAAAATCAACACCACAGTAATGTTCAAATGATAACATTTATTTTCCTATACAGTGTGTTTAAAAAGGTTTGCTTAAAATAATGTAATCAATGCCTAAGCTAAATTTGGAAGAAAAGGGGCCCATTTTTACAACATCCCACCCCCCCCCAAAAAAAAGGGAAATGATTTATTTCTTATATCAGCCATCAAATGTAATGTGTGTGAATATATACACAGCGGGTAAAAAGTATTGAACACATCACCGTTTTTCTAAGTAAATTGATTTCTAAAAGGTGCTATTAACATGGAATTTTCATGACATGTCAGTAACAACCCATGCATACAAAAAAACGAAAACAAACAAGTTCGGAAATTAAAGTGGTTTAAAGGTAGAAGGTTTTTTTTTTTTATCTTAATGCATTCAATGCATTAAGATAAAAATCCTTCTGTGTGCAGCAGCCCCCCTAACACTTTCCAGAGGTCCATCTCGATCCAGAGAAGTTGCATGAGAGACTTGGCTGTCCGGGACACTCCCTCCTCATTTGCTGAAACAGCAGCGAAGCGCCATTGGCTCCCGCTGCTTTCAAAGTCAGTGAGCCAATGGGGGGGGGGGGCATGGTGGGCCATGGCTCTGTGTCAGAATGGACACAGGGAGCTGCGGCTCGGCTGCCCCCATAGCAAGCTGCTTGCTGTGGGGGCACAAAGGAGGGAGGAGCCAGGAGCACCGAAGGGGGACCCGAGAGGGGAGGATCTGAGCTGCTCTGTGCAAAACCACTACACAGAGCAGGTGAATAACATGTAAGACTTTAGTATCACTTTACGTTGTATGTAATAAAATGGAATGACACAGGGAAAAAGTATTGGACACATGAAGAAAGGGAGGTGCAAAAAGGCATGGAACGCCAAGACATCAGCTGAAATCTATCAGTAATTTGAAAGCAATCCTGCCCCTTGTCAGTGAAAATTAATAACAGCTGGTTCAGTCTCAACTGATGAAAAGGGGTCTCATTACCAAGGTGTCACACAAGAAACATTTCATGATGGGTAAAAGCAAAGAGTGCTCAAGACCTTTGCAACCTTATTGTTGCAAAACATACTGATGGCATTGGTTACAGAAGGATTTCTAAACTTCTGAATGTTCCAGTGAGCACTGTTGGGGCCATAATCCATAAGTGAAAAGATCATCATTTCACCATAAACCAGCAGAAACCAGGTGCTCCTTGCAAGATTTCTGACAGAGGAGTGAAAAGAATTCTCAGAAGAGTTGTCCAGGAGCCAAGGACCACTTGTAGAGAGCTTCAGAAAGACCTGGAATTAGCAGATCTAAGAAAATAATAAGTAATGCACTCAACCACCGTGGCCTGTATATGCACAGTCACCATGCAAAACTGTTGCTGAAGAAAAAGAAGCTTGTCCACTTGCCGACCGCCGATCGGCATTTGACGGCGGCAAAGTGGCTCGTTCCCGCAAATTGCCGGCATACGACGGCGGCTACGGGAACGTGTATAGTGAGCGCGCGCCCGCGCGCTCACTGTGTCCAGGAGGGGCCAGGGAGCGGGTGCGGGCTTCGATTGCCGCCGGCCACCCGCGATGCCCCCCCCGGAGCGAATGAGCGGAGGTCCGTGTATGTAAACACGGACCTCCGCTCTGTGTGAGGGGGAAGGGCTGTGATCTAGACCCCTTCCCTTCAATAGTGTCGGAAGTGCATTTCCTTCCGACACTAGTGTCGGGAAGGGGGAGTGTGTCTCGCCTCCAGGCACAAATGTATGTGCCTGGAGGCGAGTAAGCGAGGCCCCCCCCGTAGCGCCCACCGGCCGCCGTTAGCTTCGGGCGTGGGCGAGGGACCGGGGAGGACCTGTGTCACTCGCGCGCCCGCGCGCGAGTGATATGTGCAAGGGCATCGGCGGCAGCATACGGCCGTTAAACGCCCTTGCTCGGTGAAACGGCGGCAGTTTACGGCTAGCCGCCAGCCGTTCACCTGTTC
>BLSH010095888.1:1143937-1160363 GCA_018402905.1 Glandirana rugosa
GGGGGGGGGGGGGGGGGGGGGAGTGTGTCCCCAGGTTTCAGAGGGACTTCCTGTCCCTCTTCCACCTTCCGCCTCGGGGCCGCCTAGGCGACTCCTCCTCTCCTCCTAGGCGGCCCCTCCCTCCTGGCAATCTTCTGGGACACGTCACAGGTCCCAGAAGATTGCCTGGCCACTGGCAACACGCAGCGCGACTCGCGCATGCGCAGTGCGTGCCCGGCCGTGAAGCCACGGCCGGTGCCCACACTTGCAATGCCGGCGCCGCAGGGAGGAGGGGGGAGACAAGCGAGGCTTCGGGAGCAGCCGTCGCTGGACCGGGAGACAGGTAAGTTTCTGTTTATTAAAAGTCAGCAGCTACACTTTTTGTAGCTGCTGACTTTTAATAAACAAAAAAAAGCATGTAACTCCGCTTTAATGCAAGCTGCTAATTGTCTTCCTTTAATGTTTTTACACCCACTAAGTCTGTGCACTTTGCTCTTTTTGTCTGTTTGCCACTTAGAGATGACTTCAGCCTCTCAGAACTGCTGCATTAAAGCGGTAGTAAACCACATTAAAAAAAAAAGAAAAAAAAATCAGGCCCCATGCAGTTCAAGTCATAATTGCATACTAGCACATTATGGCAGACTTGCCTGAAAGCCCTCCAGCGGAGTGCTGTCACCGCTGAAGGCGCTTCTATCTTCACCCGGTCTTCTTTCCGGGTTTGAGGGCTTCGGAAATTATGTCACTCCTGCACATCCATGCTGGAGTAGCGGTTTATGGCACTTCAACTTCTCACAGTGGTTGATAAACATCTATTATCCTTTATATGCTGAATATATATACTGAATCAAGTGCGGTCATTGTACCAGTGGCTTGCTCCCAGAGGTGTGTGAACATAGAATGATGTTAATTCAGGACGCTTATTTCTGAGGAGCAACCGAAAGAGGAGGAATGTATTCAGCACTATATTGGGGGGGGGGATAGGAATGGGGATGGTTGTTATTAATGAAATGAATGTCAGTATCCTGGGGGACAAACCCTCAGCCATAGCGGCAGACAGTAAGCAGGGCTGTGTTGCTCAGAGAGAGATTGTTGACATCCTTAATAACATTCAATGAATAGCCCAGGTTATAGTGGCTCAAGATTTTATCTACCATTTGGAGAGGTTGGTAGAGGGTGTGGTGGCACAAGGTAAGAATGTATCATGGGCTTTGGCATGCAAGCAGGGGCAGGCGAAATTATCAACCAACATCAAGCTGTGCAGTCTCTGTATAAGGGACAGTGGCCTTATAAGTTAACTTCAAAGCTCAGTAAGATGTTTGCCAAAACACATTGTTTACAATAATTCAAAGTGGTGGTCTAATGCCTGGATGGGCTGCACTAGTTTGGATTAAGGAAGTTGTTTGGCTCGTCTGTATATTCTGTGGTATCAATGGGCTGACTGGGGATTCTACCTTGTTGCATTTATGGCTAAATTGCCCACCTGTGGTCAGAGTGGAGGGAGGCTGGAGGAAGGTTGAGATTTCCCTCTGTTGGAGGCATGACCATGACGTCCTGTGTATGCCAGATCAGTACGCCACTGGGAATGTTGGGAAGATGTTTCACGCTGTGTTCTGGATGGAAAGATCATTGCTGGGAAGGAAGCACCTGGGTATTATTTGGAACATAGACGAGTTTGTTTCTTTGTCCTAAAGAATACCAATGTAATGTTAGTCATAGAACTAGGGTGTTCCTTGAATCTAACCGTAGCTAGAGGTGCATGGTATACCCTGGGCATGGTCTCTGAAATCCAGGCACAGGGATGGAATTTTTTGGTTTAGTCGTTGTTTAAACATGTGTGATCCGATGTTTATATAAAAGTTTCGAATTTATCTATGCAAGTTGTGGGACGAATTGACGGTGAGGTCTCTGCACAAGTTGGAGGCTTTACTGCCAATTCAGAGTCACAGAGCACCGCATATATGCCAGAATTGCGGTAGGAAAGGCCATATTGAGCAAGCCTGCCTAATCCTGTCCCTTGTACACAATGCATAGGAGGTTGGGGGTGGGATGCTTAAGGTGGTGGGTTGTATGTACCTGTATATAGTATGGTAATGGGTTGATTTGTGTGATAGTATAATTTGGTATACATATATTAGGTTAGTAATATGGGTGAATAAGGCCCTCCTCAAGGTTCCATATCTGGAAGCTGGTTGAAACGTGGCTCTGAGTGTGTGTTGGTGAATGGACACCCCTTGCCTATATTGCACCCCCTCATGAAGAGACCAGGAAGGAGAAAACACAGAATGGTGCCATGGATGCTGTTGCTGAAGAATGGTGGTAGGTGTATCACCCAGAGGCAAAGCGGCAAATGTTGGGAAACCCATGCTAAGATATTTATGGACTGTGCCATAGCAGCTGTTCCAGAGGAAGGAAGGTGTGTGCCCTTCAGGCAAAGCAGCACATGTTGGGAAGCACAACATGTGAAGACATTTATGGACTTTTCCACAGAGGCTGTCTCTGAAGAAGGGTGGTGTGTGCCCTTCAGGCCCAAAGGGGCATATGTTGGATGGCAAAATGGTTTAATATCATATTTCTGGAGTGTCACTGATATGGCAGGCCAGAGTTTGAGTTTACAAGTGGTCTAATCACTGTGTGGTAAAGAAAGCCATCTGGCATAGTTGGAATTCACAAGTTGACCCAGCAGGGTGTTGGTAATAAGAAGTCATAATGTATAGCCATATCCTACCAGGAAGTATCCATATGCCCCCTGCGGTGTGAGGTGTAGGGGTAGAGAAAGCCAGATGAGATCTCCTGGGGAGGTGCAAATTAACATTTCCTGAATACCTGACATCAAAAGGACCACCTGACCACTAAAGATATATATATATACATACATACATATATATATATATGTATAAATAAACTGAACAATTTTAATTATGATGAAAAGTTTGTTTAACTCAACACAGTGGTGCCGTGATAGTCCGATCCCCTGGGTTTTCACGGGAATATTTTGTCCAATTGGACAGTGTGAGTGTGGTTTGGGGACCACAAATTATTCACACACCCTCTTTCGACTATCTGACCACTAAAGATGATGGGTCAGCTGTTAGTGATAAATGGACATATACTGCCTCTAGTGGACAATCCAGGCATGCGTCCTAGAGACAGACTCAAAGAAAAGGAAGTCTGTCACCATTGGACAGAATGCAGAAGTAGGCTGGCATTGGGCGGGTGTGTGTGGATGATGCATGAATGGGTTTAAAAGCCCACATTTCTTTATGGTCTTCCTCTTATCCTCTTTTCCCTCTTCGATCCATCAGGCCAGCCAGAACAATATTTCGAGGACAGCCCAAGTATCACCTTATGTTATTTATGTTCTAGGCTCTATGATATTTTCTTATAGTGTTTTGATGTTAGGATCTCCATTTTCCTTTTAATAAATGTAATCCTTGCTTTATTAAAGCAGAGTGATTGATTATTTATATACAAGCTAATCTTATTATCATAATATCCTCGTTACTGTTAGAGTTTAATAGGTTAACGAATTATAGGAAAAGACAATTAATATATAGTTACAAATAAATTTGGGGAACCCATAACCACCCCATTTTTATTTCACTATACTTATTACAAATCATGCTGTAAGTGTTTCTACTAATTGTATGCTGAAATTTAAAAATTGATTATTTAATATTAAACAGTTACTCCACTTTTGTTGAAAATAAAAACCCATTCCCTTCTGCGTGAATGGGTGAATGTAAATTGCAGGGATTTTAACCAACTTTGGAAATAGCGGTTTGTTTGTCTGTGCCCATGTGCTAAATGACTCTGTATGGGAGTGATTTCATAATTAAACATCTGCTGCACCAGCAGGGCTTTAATGAGGAAAGCTTCAAGGAAAACATCCCTTTAGACTGGATTTCCTCATAGGGGAACATTTGATTTTCAACTCGTCTATGGACGGCCTAAAGCTGACCATAAATTATGCAATTGTCTTTCCTTCAACCACGGGATGATGTTAAGGAAATCACTTAATTTTCCTAACAGTGTTTATGGGGGAATCCCTCCTCCTGCTGCCCTATTGCATTCTGCCAATGGGAGGTTTCCCCATCATAAGAATACAATGATCACTGCTGGCAGCTCTAGCCACTGGTAGGGAATGTAGGGGGAAAAAAAAAAAAGAGTGGCTGGCTTTACCAAAGTCGGTCAATAAAAATGCTGCCTGTTGAAGCAGCCGAATTTCAATCCGTGTATGGCTAGCTTAAAGTGACTGTAAAATCCATTTTATTTTTTTAACCACTTCCGGACCACCTGACGTCATTATACAGCGGTACTTTGCGGCTGAACACTGTTGCTATGGTAGCAGATAGCCACCATAACCCCGGTATTTTTTTTAAACAGCGGATGGCGTGCTTTCAGATAAAAGTGGTCTCTGCGGTGGATTTAGCGCAAGATCACTTTTATCAGGGGCCGCCACTTTTCCATCGCTTACCGGACCCGCCGGTAACAGTGGAGGCGATTGGGTCCTTTCTCCTCAGCGGAAGATGGCGCCAACTCGGCTATAGCATTGAAAGGCGGAAGTGACTTCAAACTTCATTTCCGCCCAATGCTCTAAAAGGAGAAAAAAAAGTTTTTTTTTTCCAATGATATTTTAATTTTTTTTATTTTTTTTTATTTTTTTATTGCAATTTAGTGCAAGTATGAGATAGTAGGTCTTTTTGACCCCGGATCTCATATTTAAGAGGTCCTGTCATGCTTTTTTTCTATTACAAGAAAGGTTTACACTCCTTGTAATAGGAATAAAAGTGACCCAATTTTTTTAAACAGATGGTGTAAAAATAAAAAAGTAAAATAAATAAGAAAAAAAAATTAAAGCGCTCCATCCTATCGAGCTTGCGTGCAGAAGCGAGCGCATACGGAAGTCACCCCCCCCCGTATGAAAACGGTGTTCAAACCACACATGTGAGGTATCGGCATGATCGTTAGAGCAAGAGCAATAATTCTAGCACTAGACCTCCTCTGTAGATCAAAACTGGTAACTTGTAGAAATGTTTAAACGTCGCGCTGATGGAGATTTTTAAGTGCCAAAGTTTTTCACCATTCCACGAGCGGGCGCAATTTTGAAGCGCAAATACGGTGTGACAAAGTATTGCACCGACTGCCCATTTATTATGTAGGGCACAGGTGTCAAACTGGCAGCCCACCAGCTGTTGCAGAACAACAAATCCCATGAGGCATTGCAAGGCTGGCAATTACAAGCATGACTCCCACAGGCAGAGGCATGATGGGACGTGTAGTTTCGCAACAGCTGGAGGGCGTTAGAAAAAATATACACAATGTTTGGGGGCTCTACGTAATTTTATAGCAAAAAAAAAAAAAAAACAGATTTTAACTTGTAAACACCGAATCTTGGTCCTTAAATGGTTAAAATACAAACGTGTATACTCACCTCCTCTGTGCAGTTGGATTTGCGCAGGGCAGCCTGGATCCTCCTCTTCTTGGGTCCCTCTTCTGTGTTCTTGGCCCCTCCCTCCTGTTGAGTGCCCCCACAGCAAGCAACCAAGCTACAGCTCCGGGTGTCCATTTAGACACGGAGCTGCCATTTAGCCCCGCCCCCTCTCTTTCCCAATTGGCTGACTTTGATTGAAAGCCGCATGAGGCAATGGTGCCGCTGCTGTGTCTCAGCCAATCCAGAGGAGAATCTTAAACGGCAGAGGGACTCGTGGACATTGCTGGGTAGAGATGGCGGTAGAGATGGTGCTCAGGTAAGTATTAGGGGGTGCTCGGGAGGCACAGGGAGGCCTGCTGTCCTCTATGGGAGATGGGATGAAAACGGATCCACCTGTCCATTTTCATCTGATTCCATCTGTCAGGATTTAGCGGACCAGATTGGATCGGATAACGGAGGATGTCAGCGGACATGTCACCGCTGACATCCACCGCCCCATACAGGTAAATGAAGCGTCCGATCAGATCCACCTGAAAAACATGTGTGAAAGGGGCTTTAACCACTTCCGGACCGCCGTACGTCGTTTGACGGCGGTACTTTGAAGTGGGATACCGTTGTTATGGTAGCAGATAGCTACCATAACCCCGGTATCGTTTTTTTCAGGAGGCGATTCTGCGTCTGATAAAGGTGATCTCCGCGGCGGATTCGCCGCGAGATCACTTTTATCAGCGGCGGGAGAGGTGCCCCCCCCCTCCCGCCGCTTTCCAATCATCTCCGCCGCTTACCGGACCCGCCGGCAGTGGCGGAGATGATCGCGTCCTCTCAGGCTGGTGTCCGTGTGCCGAGTGAGCGGCTGAAGCCGCTCACCCGGCTCCATAAGCCACTTTTTTTTTTTATTGCATTTTAGTCTAAAAATGAGATCTGAGGTCTTTTTGACCCCAGATCTCATATTTTGGAGGTCCTGGCATGCTTTTTTCTATTACAAGGAATGTTTACATTTCTTGTAATAGGAAAAAAAGTGGTCAAAATTTTTTTTTTTTTTTAAAAAGTTGTAAAAATAAAAATTAAAAAGTAAAATACATAATTAAAAAAAAAAAAAAATTTAAAGCGCACCGTCCTTGCGAGCTCGCGCGCAGAAGCGAACGCATACGTAAGTCCCGCCCACATATGAAAACGGTGTGCAAACCACACATGTGAGGTATCGCCGCGATCGTTAAAGCGAGAGCAACAATTCTAGCCCTAGACCTCCTCTGTAACGCAAAAATGCTAACCTGTAGAATTTTTTAACCGTCGCCAATGGAGATTTTTATGTTGCAAAGTTTGTCGCCATTCCACGAGCGGACGCAATTTTGAAGCATGACATGTTGGGTATCATTTTACTCGGCGTAACATTATCTTTCACAATATGAAAAAAAATTGACCTAACTTTACTGTTGTCTTATTTTTTAACTCAAAAAACTTAATTTTTTCAAAAAAAATCGCGCTTTTAAGACCGCTGCGCAAATACGGTGTGACATAAAGTTTTGCAATGGCCGCCATTTTATTCTCTAGGGTCTTAGAAAAAAAAAATATATAGTGTTTGGGGGTTCTAAGTAATTTTATAGCAAAAAAACCTGTTTTTAGCTGATAACCTCCAAACTCCAAAATGAGGCTCGGTCTTAAAGTGGTTAAGATAAAAAACATTCTGCCTTTACGACTCCTTTAACCACTTCAGCCCCGGAAGGATTTCCAGCTTTAGGACCGGAGCCCTTTTTGCGATTCGGCGCTGCGTCGCTTTAACTGACAATTGCGCGGTCGTGCGACGTTTTACCCAAACGAAATTTGCATCCTTTTTTTCCCACAAATAGAGCTTTCTTTTGGTGGTATTTGATCACCGCTGCGTCATTTTTGATTGCCGCTATAAACAAAAGAAGAGCGACAATTTTGCAAAAAAACCCAAATTTCTTACTTTTTCCTAAAATACAAATCCAAAAAAAAAATATAAAAAAACATTTTTTTTCACCGTTTTTGGCCGATTTATATTCTTCCTCATATTTGCGATAAAAAAAAATCGCAATCGGCGTTTATTGATTGGTTTGCGCAAAAGTGGTCGCGTTTACGGATGATGAGAATTCATTTTTGGGGTTTTTAATTTTTTTTTTTTTTTTTTACTAATGGCGGCGATCTGCGATTTTTTGCGGTACTGCGATTTTTCAGCGGACATGTCGGACCATTTTGACACTTTTTTGGGACCATTGGCATTTATACAGCGATCAGTGCTATAAAAATGCACTGATTACTGTGTAAATGCCATTGGCAGTGAAGGGGTTAACCTGCAGGGGGCGCTCTAAGGTTTAACTGTGTTCCCTGGGCGTGTTCTTACTGTATGGGGGACTGCCTATCTGGGGAAGGGAAGTGGTCACAGCCTTCACGTAAAGGAAGGCTGTGATCACAGCCCTTCCCCCTCACACAGAGCGGAGGTCCGTGTTTACTTACACGGACCTCCGCTCACTCGCTCCGGGGGGGGGGCCATCGCGGGTAGCCGGCGGCAATCGAAGCCACCGCACCCGCTCCCTGGCCCCCCCTGGACACAGTGAGCGTGCGGGCGAGCCTTCGGCGTCAGATGCCGATCGGCGGTTGGCAAGTGGTTAAGTCAAAGATTTTCACCTGTTCAATGAACGGGTAAAGAAAAAGGCACTTTTACTCTAGAGGCTTCACAAAAAAAAAATAAAAGTATAACAAACGGCAAATGTATTCAGTTTTCAATACAGCAGTGAGAGGCCAGGTTTTTATTGATGCCTCTGTCCCTGTTAGCGAGGTTCATTTGGTAAAATTGTCCCCATGACCAATGTCACCAAGAATTGAAATGGTAAAACCAATTTTTTTTATTTGCCACCAAAAAAGGAATAGGGGGAAATATTTCAATAGGGACATTTGCTCCTATCAGAACTGTCTAAGATGGGATTTCCCGCACATTGTGTAGAGTCCACAGGACAAGAAATGAAAGTGGTTGTAAACCAGATTCATTAAATTTGACTGTAGTGTTTACTTATCGCACTCCAAAGCACTAAGTCCTGTGTCTTTCTGCTGTGTTATTTCTCTGTTATCAGCATGATAATTTCTGACAAGTTCTCTGCTAATCAAGGCTGGTTTTAGCTTGGTTGACGGAGAGCTTGTCTTGTCACAGCACAGCTCTGCACATTCCTTTTTCCTCTACCCATATGCGCCTTCCCTTAAATCAGCTGTCTCCCAGTGTATGCCAAGATAACACTCCTGCTGCTGAATAAGGAAGTAAAAATTTTAACCTGTTAGAATTCTAAAGAATATAGCAAACTGAAGATAGCAGATATACATGTAAAACATATGTAGGGAGATTTGTTTCATCACTGTATATCATCTGAGGCTGTTCACTTCATTGGGTATATATGTGAGTTTACATCCACTTTAAATGGTTTCTGACCAGCTCGCATACATTTACTACTGCACTGTGGCGATTCGCACAGACGCAGCTAGGGGGTGGGAGCGCCGGCGGCAGGCTCTCGTGCCCGCTGCACGATCCCTGAGTGTGGCCGCGGGCCGGGCAGACTATGTCCGCCGGCGACCCGCAATTGCCTGATACAGAAGAAAAGGGGGGAACCGCTGAAGTAAATACAACAGTTCCCCGCTCTGTCAGGTGGCATGACAGTAATCTACTGATCCCTGTCATTGGGATCAGTTAGATCTGTCATGCCCCTGCCAGACCAGCCCCCACATAGTTATAACACAGTGAGGGAACACAGTTAACGCCTTGATTGCCCCCCTGCAGTTTAACCCCTGCCCTACCAGTGACATTTATACAGTAATCAGTGGGGTTTTTTTTAGCTCTGATTGCTGTATAAATGTCAATGGTCCCAAAAAAGTGTCAAACGTCAGATCTGGCCGCCACAATATTGCAGTCCCGAAAAAAATCGCAGATTGCTGCCATTACTAGTAAAAAAATAAAAAAAAACGTAAAAAAACCCCCGCCATTAATTAATTCTCATAGTTTGTAAATGTGGCAACTCTTGCGCAAGCCAATCAATATACACCTAGTGCAATTTTTTTTTTTACCACAGAGAAGTACAAGAATATACATCGGCCTAAACTGATGAATACATTTGTTTTTTTATATTTTTTTTTTGGTCATGCATTATAGCAAAATTGTTGCCCTTTGTTTATAGCGAAAAAAAGAAAAACCGCAGAGGAGATCAAATACCACCAAAAGAAAGCTCTATTTGTGGGGGGACGTCAATTTTGTTTGGGTACAATGTCGCACAACTGCGCAATTGCCAGTTAAAGTGACGCAGTGCCGAATCCTTTTATTCATTGAGAGAAATACAAGGCATTCTATAAATGGCATCCATGTTGAACAAGTGACCTCCTGTGGTTGCTATGCAGCAGGGCAGCTGTCCAAGCACATGACCCAGAAAGACAGAGGATCATTGTAGTACTGGCGGCTACTACAGTACTTCTCAGCTTCCACAAGAATTGGCCAGATATGGAATATGTGTATACACTGTACATTGGTCCAAGCTGGACCAATTAAAATATGCAAAATAATTACCTAAAAATCAGCTTCAAACCAAGAGATTAATGCAGCTCTATAATCATTAATATAACATTACATGCTTTTTTTTAAAAAATGTACGCAGTATGAGCATCTGAATTTGACCAGGGATGTGGGAGGAAGAAGGAGCACAAGGTGCAACCAGCACATATGCTAACAGGAAGCATGCTGATAGAAGGAAAAATCTGAGTGACAGAGATACGCTTTTCACTAAGCGGCTTGTCCTTTCCCTGCCCAATCACAGGCTGGAGTGGGTTGCTCATAAGAAATGGGTTGAAGGATGCTGGCCATCAGAACAAGGACATCTAGTGGCGGAAAAGAAGCACTGCGGGGAAAATATTTAGACTGAAAGGGAATATGCAACAAAGGTTATTTTTCTTATCTTTAACCACTTGCTGACCACCCGCCACAGTTATACTGGTGGCCCGGCTGAGCGAATTGCCATACTGGTACGGCAATTCGTGCACTAGCTTCTGTGGGCTCATGCACGTCGATTGGCCAGCAGTGGAGCCAATCAGTGGGTCCGACGGACTCCCCCGATTGCTCCCCACAGAGATACAATGGGGATCTGCCGAAGTAAACAAGGCAGATCTCCGTTCTGACAGGGGATGACACAGATCTTTGTCTTTCTGCTATGCAAGAAGATGGATCTCTGTGTTATCCCAGGCAGCTCATTACCCCATACAGTTAGTAAACACACTGAGGGAACACAATCCCTTGATAACCCCTGATGTTAACCCCTTCCCTGCCAGTGTCATTAGTACGTCAGTGCATATTTTTAGCACTGATCATTGTAATAATGTCACTGATCCCCAAAAAAATTGACAAAAATGTCAGTTAGGTGTCCGATCTATCCGCCGCAATGTCGCAGTCCCACTAAAAATCACTGATCGCCGCCATTACTAGTAAAAAATAAATAAATCATAATAATGCCATAAATCAGTGCTCTATTTTGTAGACGCTATAACTTTTGTGCAAGCCAATCAATATACATATATTGTGGTTTTTTTTCTGTTTTTTTTTAACTACTTCAGCCCCGGAAGGATTTCCAGCTTTAGGACCGGAGCCCTTTTTGCGATTTGGCGCTGCGTCGATTTAACTGACAATTGCGCGGTCATGCGACATTGTACCCAAACGAAATTTGCGTCCTTTTTTTCCCACAAATAGAGCTTTCTTTTGGTGGTATTTGATCACCTCTGCGTCAATTCTGATCGCCGCTATAAACAAAAGAAGAGCGACAATTTTGCAAAAAAACCCAAATTTCTTACTTTTTGCTAAAATACAAATCCAAAAAAAAAAATATAAAAAAACATTTTTTTTCACCGTTTTTGGCCGATTTATATTCTTCCTCATATTTGCGATAAAAAAAAAATCGCAATCGGCGTTTATTGATTGGTTTGCGCAAAAGTGGTCACTTTTACGGATGGTGAGAATTCATTTTTTATTTTTTACTAGTAATGGCGGCGATCTGCGATTTTTAGCGGTACTGCGATATTGGGGCGGACACGTCGGAACGTTTTGACACTTTTTTGGGACCATTGGCATTTATACAGCGATCAGTGCTATAAAAATGCACTGATTACTGTGTAAATGCCATTGGCAGTGAAGGGGTTAACCTGCAGGGGGCGCGCTAAGGGTTAACTATGTTCCCTGGGCGTGTTCTAACTGTATGGGGGCTTGCCTAGCTGGGGAAGGGAAGTGGTCACAGCCTTCATGTACAGGAAGGCTGTGATCACAGCCCTTCCCCTTCACACAGAGCGGAGGTCCGTGTTTACTTACACGGACCTCCGCTCCTTCACTCCGGGGGGGGGGGCATCGCGGGTGGCCGGCGGCAATCGAAGCCGCCGCACCCGCTCCCTGGCCCCCCCCCCGTACACAGTGAGCGCTCGCAGTGGCTCTGTATCGCGGCCGCTGTCGTATGACGGCGTTTCGCGTTACAGAGCCACTCTGTCTCCGTCAATTGCCGATCAGCCGTCGGCAAGCGGTTAAACAAAAATATGTAGCAGAATACATATTGGCCTAAATTGATGAAAAATTTTGATTTTTAATTTTTTTTATTGGGTAGGTTTTATAGCAGAAAATAAATATATTTTCAAAATTGATGGTCTTTTTGTTTATAGTGCAAAAAATAAAAACCGCAGAGGTGATCAAATACCACCAAAAGCTCTGTTTGTGGGGGAAAAGGACAATTTTATTTCGGTACAGCATCGCATGACCGCGCAATTGTCAGCTAAAGTAACGCAGTGCCGTATCGTAAAAAATGGCCTATCATTATGGGGGGGGTTAAAACCTTCCGGGCTGAAGCGGTTAATGGGCTAATTTTTATCTTGTGTTTTTTGGCTGCTCTAATATATTCAGGAGGCAAGGCTGAGAAAATATGGGTCAAAATATATATAAAAAAAAAAAAAGACCCTTTTTTTCTCGAGTTGACACTAGACAAGAGTCTGTTTCTTACTATAGGACCCGTATAATAAGATCGTTCTATTGACAAACCGTTGTATTCCTCTGAGAAACTGACAGATCTTCAATAGAAAGATCTGAGTAAAACAACCATGCATTGCTGTGCTAAAAACGTAAACTACTGCAACTATTATGCGCAGAAACAAAGTAAGCAGCTTGATGGAAAATGAAGGACTTTCAAGATGCGACAGTCATCACAGTGGGCAGAAAATCAATTCAAGAGAATTCAATTACATTGACCACTTCTCTTTTGACATTAAGACAGGCGCTGCAAAGCATCCATTTACCATTTTAATGACAAAGCACTCAAGCAAACAAGAAGACATTAATATATAAATTAATTTTGAAACTGTAATAAAACGATGCTCAACACTTATGCAATTTAGCAGAAACATTACAAAGGTACAAGAGCACAGAACGTAAAGTTAATAAATAAATACTATATATTCCATTCATTGTTCTGACATACATATATAAAAAATTGTAAACATCACAGGAAAAACATCACTTCCAAAATTCAATCCCTGGTCCTGAGGCAAAAAAGTAAGGAGTGGCTATATGTGATGAGAATGCGCACAACTACAACAGTGTTAATTTAGTCCACGAAAACATGTCATAGTTTTCATCAACGGCATGTTTTCAGTGACGAAAACTACACGAAAATAAGATTCAAATTAAGTCAATCGACGAAAACTAAGACAAAAATCAATTCCAGTTTCCATCAACGAATGAAAATACGGAATGAAAACATGGAGGGAGGGATGTTTACCCACCTGAACTTCTGCTTTCTTTGGAGCTCCGCCTGTCTGTTAAAACCCCAACCTCCCCAACTCTAATCGGCAGGCTTTATTGGCTGAGAGACGAAGACTCCCATCAATCCTTTCAAGTTCTACACATTAATTCACACAATCGTTTTGGCGTCCTCTGCTGGCCTTTTCTAAATCGGCAACACATTTCCATCCTCAGCCTATAATAGCAGCACATTAACCACTTGCCGACCAGCCACAGTGTATATACAGTGAGGAAAATAAGTATTTGAACACCCTGCTATTTTGCAAGTTCTCCCACTTGGAAATCATGGAGGGGTCTGAAATTGTCATCGTAGGTGCATGTCCACTGCGAGAGACATAATCTAAAAAAAAAATCCAGAAATCACAATGTATGATTTTTAAACTATTTATTTGTATGATACAGCTGCAAATAAATATTTGAAAAGTCAATGTTAATATTAGGTACAGTAGCCTTTGTTTGCAATTACAGAGGTCAAACATTTCCTGTAGTTTTTCACCAGGTTTGCACACACTGCAGGAGGGATTTTGGCCCACTCCTCCACACAGATCTTCTCTAGATCAGTCAGGTTTCTGGCCTGTCGCTGAGAAACACGAAGTTTGAGCTCCCTCCAAAGATTCTCTATTGGGCTTAGGTCTGGAGACTGGCTAGGCCATGCCAGAACCTTGATATGCTTCTTACAGAGCCACTCCTTGGTTATCCTGGCTGTGTGCTTCGGGTCATTGTCATGTTGGAAGACCCAGCCTCGACCCATCTTCAATGTTCTAACTGAGGGAAGGAGGTTGTTCCCCAAAATCTTGCAATACATGGCCCCGGTCATCCTCTCCTTATTACAGTGCAGTCGCCCTGTCCCATGTGCAGAAAAACACCCCCAAAGCATGATGCTACCACCCCCATGCTTCACAGTAGGGATGGTGTTCTTGGGATGGTACTCATCATTCTTCTTCCTCCAAACACGTTTAGTGGAATTATAAACCAAAAGTTCTATTTTGGTCCCATCTGACCACATGACTTTCTCCCATGACTCCTCTGGATTATCCAAATGGTCATTGGCAAACTTAAGACATGCCTGTACATGTGCTGGTTTAAGCAGGGGAACCTTCCGTGCCATGCATGATTTCAAACCATGACGTCTTAGTGCATTACCAACAGTAACCTTGGAAACGGTGGTCCCAGCTCTTTTCAGGTCATTGACCAGCTCCTCCCGTGTAGTTCTGGGCTGATTTCTCACCTTCCTTAGGATCATTGAGACCCCACGAGGTGAGATCTTGCATGTAGCCCCAGTCCGAGGGAGATTGACAGTCCTAAGAGAGTCCTGTTTAGCTTCTTCCATTTTCTAATGATTGCTCCAACAGTGGACCTTTTTTCACCAAGCTGCTTGGCAATTTCCCCGTAGCCCTTTCCAGCCTTGTGGAGGTGTACAATTTTGTCTCTAGTGTCTTTGGACAGCTCTTTGGTCTTGGCCATGTTAGTAGTTGGATTCTTACTGATTGTATGGGTTGGACAGGTGTCTTTATGCAGCTAACAACCTCAAACAGGTGCATCTAATTTAGGATAATAAATGTAGTGGAGGTGGACATTTTAAAGGCAGACTAACAGGTCTTTGAGGGTCAGAATTCTAGCTGATAGACAGGTGTTCAAATACTTATTTGCAGCTGTATCATACAAATAAATAGTTTCAAAATCATATATTGTGATTTCTGGATTTTTTTTTTTAGATTATGCCTCTCACAGTGGACATGCACCTACGATGACAATTTCAGACCCCTCCATGATTTCTAAGTGGGAGAACTTGCAAAATAGCAGGGTGTTCAAATACTTATTTTCCTCACTGTATACTGCATCAGGTCAGCACTCCCGCACAACCCGACGCACCCGTACATCAGTCCATGTATGTGAAACTGTGGATGGGAGTGTGATCAGGAACAGCGATCTCTTTGTTGTCCCAGGCAGCCCAGCCCCCATACAGTTAGAACACACCCGGTGAATACAGTTAACCCCTTAATCGCCAATAGTGTTAACCCCCTTCCCTGCCAGTGTGCATTTATATAGCAATGATCAATGTAATAATGTCACTGGTCCCCAAAAAGTGTCACTTGTGGTCAGATTTGTGCGCCGCAATGTTGCAGACTGGCTAAAAATTGCTCTTCACCGCCATTATCAGTAAAAACAAAAAAGTCCATAAATCTATCCCCCATTTTGTAGACGCTATAACTTTTGCACAAACCAATCAATGTACGCTTATTGTGATTTTTTTTTTTACCAAAAATATGTAGAAGAAAACATATTGGCCAAAACCGGTGATTAAATTTGTTTTTGTTTTTTTTGGATCTGTATTATAGAAGTAAAAAATATTGTTTTTTTTTTCAAAATGTTCAGGCTTTTATTTATAGCACAAAAAATAAAAACCACAGAGGTGATCAAATACCACCAAAAGAAAGCTCTATTTATGGGGAAAAAAGGACATCAATTTTGTTTGGGTACAGCGTTGCACGACTGCGCAATTGTTAGTTAAACAATGCAGTGTCGTATCGCAAGAAATGGCTTGGTCATTAAAGTGGATGTAAACCGTCACACACCCAGTGAAGTGAACAGCCCCAGATGATACACAGAGATGAAACAATAAGTTTTACCTGCATATCTGCTGTCGTCATCAGTAGATACTGTTTAGAAAGTGCATATTGTGTTAGGATATTTTCTCTTCCTGGTTATCATTGCAGTGAATACTGGGCACACAGCATACACATAGGTAGAGACTTTCAGCTCTCTCCGTTCTATAGTTGAGCACTGTGCTAATCTATTTATAGCTCCCTCCCCAACACCAAACTCCAGCTGCTTTTATCATATGTGGTGGAGAACTTGTCAGGCTGATAACAGAGGAACAAACCACAACCCCTCCCTCGATATTTATCTAATCGTGTCACGAGTTGATATCTTGCCTCTCTCGACTTTCAGAGATGGATACACATACGACACACGGGTCATAAGTGACGTTACTATTGGTCCTTCTCTTTTATAGGATTGTGTTATACGTGAAAGATTTGTCATAGATGACTACTGCTGTCGTCTATACGTCCATTTTGAATAACAAAGTAGAGACACATAGTAGACCCCGACAAGTGAAGTGACCCACACACTGCCAAATGTAGGTGAAATTACTGGTTCGGTAAAGAACGCTATGCTGTGACGTAACAAATTGATTG
>BLSH010095888.1:1176401-1189633 GCA_018402905.1 Glandirana rugosa
GAATTCAATAAAGCATTTGCAACAGTTTAGTGGTATGGTCCCTTTGAAAGGGGCCCTCAGATTCCGCTTGTACAATATTATATTGTAACTGTACTGTCTGCCTCAATTTTGAGCAAACTCTTGGCGCTATATAAATCTTGTAAGATAATTCATAAAAGCCTTGCAACAGTTTCAGCAAGAATCCTGAAACATGCAGACTCAGTACACTAGTACAGGGATCCCCAACCCACAGGCCACAGACTGCTCCATGGTCTGTTAGGGACAGGGCCATGCAGGAATTAACATGGGAACTGAGAGCTTCTGACGCACTTTACTGCACAGTTTCCAGCTGCAGTGGAGGGCAGTGTGGTGCGTGATTCAGCACATCACACATCTGCCTTTTTTTTATACAAACTTTATTTGAAGTGTACAAAACGTACACTTCATTAATGGAAATGTGCAGCAGGATGATGCATTGCGTTGCTGTACATGGTCATGCGATTTGGCAGCACAGCTATAAGTAGTGTGAAAGGGACACACAGAATGAGCCCCATCAAACTCAAACCCCCCCTGCCGCCCTGGTCCTTGGAAAGATGGTCTAAATTGTCCCTTGCACCAAAATGGTTGGGAACCTCTGCACTAGTACACTCAGAACACTAGTTCTTATTTGCATCACTTTTAAACAGTTGTCATATTACAGTTACTGTGTATGTAATATAATACAAACAGTAGTATATTAACTGTACAGTTTAACAGAAATAAAAAGTCTAAACAAAGGCAATTGATTTGCTGATTTTAAGCAACAGTAAAAAAAAGTTTTGGTCTGAAGATTTAGGCTAGCTATACCCACTCAATTCCACCATCCACGCCAAACAGTGTGAATGGTGGAATCTACACTGTTCGATGTTTTCAGTTGGCCAGCACGTGGGGTAGTTTGTCTCCAAGACTGTGCGATCACAAAGTGTGTTGTTATCTGTGCTTGGTTTTAGCATACCATGCATTGTCAGATTGTTGGCTTGGACACCCAGCGGCCATGGTACACACTGGTACCACTGACAAAGCTAGTGAAAGATTGTAGACCTTTAAAATAATGTCTGGGAATTAGGGGATTAACAACCTGCTAACTCCTATTCTAACTACTCTGTGAAAAGAAGATGCTTATACTTAATTATTCCGAGGGTGTTCTGGTCTGTTAACATGTTCTCCCAGCAGCCGGCTTAAGGGGTGAAGAGAGATCGCTGACAATGGCTGAAGCCTATGGGCGGTGATGTCACCCAATAGGCTTACTGAGGGGCATCTATTGTCGGTTGTCCCTCCTCTTCCCTGAAACCACTGCTAGCTAAGAGAGAAGAGCCGATCACATGACCGGACCAGAGCACCCTGAGAATAGGTTAAGTATAAGCATCTTCCTTTCACAGGGTAGTTAGAATTGGATTTAGAAGGGGTGTGGGAGCAGCTTTAAGCCTAGTTAACGGTCTGGAATTCTACTTAAATGATGTTTCCCACACTGCATAGGAAAGCGCTACCCTTGCTAGACAAACGTGGGCACAATTGTTAATGACACCCCAAACACATCTACCAAAAAGCAGAGAGTCTGTGGCCTCCAAAACGCATAGAACCACAGTAACATGGGGACTGGTGCAGCACAGTTTTTAAAAGTAGCACCTGCCCTACTATTTGCACATTCCTGTGTGTTTGGCAGCTCATTTTAATAAATGGACTGTCAAAATCGGAATGCACAAAAATGTGCACGCACACTCCGATGAGAATGGACCTCAAGAAAAAATAACAAACGAAAAAGAAACCAGAATAAAATGCATCGGTAAAGAAAATAAAAGTATGTTAGTGATTGCATGAAGTTTCTATTCCAGAAATGCTGACAACTGACACAAATTAGAATCTAGACCTCCATAGGATCACCGTGAGGCTGCAGAGCTCTGCAGGCATGTGGCTAGTTGAAGCAGATTTCTTGATGGAAGTAAAGCGGTCAGGCTGGAACATAAGCAACAGCAGCTTCCAGAAGTAGCAAGATGGTTGCAGCTCCAAACAGCACCTCTTGGCTGGGTGATGACAGGAAGTGGAGGGGGCGTGGCTACATGTTTCAGGGCATACAGGAGAACACTTTTATCAAACTATAGCAAACAGACTGCAGTCCTTCCATCAGGAACTCTGCTTCAACTAGTGACATGTCTCACAGTGATCCTATGGGGGTCTATATGGGTTTATGATAAGCCTTAGTCCACTTAACTCGTGAGTGCATTTTTACTGTGTCTCATTCTTTTTAATTAAATCGCTACACCTAGATGGAGAAGCCCTCGTGTTTTTTTTGTTTTTTTTTTTGTAATAAAGAAGAAGATTCTTAGCCTAGCCATGATTACAATAAAAAAAAAAAGAAAAAAAAATGTCTGGAGAGGAGGTAAAAATGCTGAAACCATGTATAAGCGAAAAGAATGTGTAGCATTTGTTAAAAAAAAAATTTAATTAAATGAAAAGCAATAAATATGCACTCACATGTAAAATGTAATAAAAAGCATATCTATGAGTCTCCAGCAGGGGGCAGCTATCCGGGTGGTCAGTAAGGTGTTTGGAAACAGGAAATCAACCAAGGGAACACCAGGAAGAACCAGCAGGCGCAGCAGACTGTGTGTTTACCACAAATAACCACTGTGGGCAACCAGACAGGCTGACCAGATGGTCAGGATGACATTTTACACAATGTAAATGCAGGACTACAGGAAAATGGCCACTGTGCTACTAAATGTATGTACAATGGGGGAAATAATTATTTGATCCCCTGCAGATTATGTAAGTTTGCCCACTTATAAAGAAATGAAAGGTCTATAATTTTTATTATAGGCGTTTTTAAATGAGAGACAGAATTTCAACCAAACATCCAAAAAAAAACTCATGATACAAAATGTTATAAAGTAAGTTTTAGTTCAGTGAGTAAAATAAGTATTTAATCCCCACGTAAAACAAAAAACATGGTACTTGGTGGAGAACCCTTATTGGCAAACACAGAGGTGTAAGACATTTCTGGTAGTTGTTTACCAGGTTTGCACACATCTCAGGAGGGATTTTCTTGGCGGTCTCTAAGGTTTCTTGGCTGTCACTTTGGAACTCAAAGTTCCAGCTCCCTCCATAAATTTTCTATAGGATTAATGTCTGGCTAGGCCACTCCATGACCAGGAGGACGTAAACCCTGAATGTTTTACTTCCTCTTCGTTGCTCAGCACTACCCTGTACTATACTAGCCTATTATGTGGCACTTACCTGCATTGGAAGCCCGTGCTGTCCCCGCTCAGGAAGTGTCCATCTTCACCCCTCTTCCTTCCCAGGCTTCGAACTCCAGCTCTGTGATTTGCCGGAGCCTAGTGACGTCACTCCCATGCATGAACACGGGATCCGCTGATCGTGGCACGATCTCAGTGAAGAGACGGCACGGAGGCCGTTTTTTCACTGCACATGTGCCCGATGACGTAGACACATGCGAGAAGACCAGGGATATGAGATTAGCGGACCTCCAGCTGTTGCAAAACTACAAGTCCCATCATGCCTCTGCCTTTGGGTGTCATGCTTGTGGCTGTCAGTCTTGCTATGCCTCATGGGACTTGTAGTTTTGCTATATCTGGGAGGTCCACTAATTGCATATCCCTGGAGTAGAATGTATATCTCCTAAACCGTGCCTGTTTAGGAGATATGTAGGGCAGTGTTTCCCAACCCAGTCCTCAAGGCACACCAACAGGTCATGTTTTCAGGATTTCCCTCAGATGAAGCAGGTGTGGTAATTACTAAGGCAGTGAAACTGATCAAATCACCTGTGCAAAATAATGGAAATCCTGAAGACATGACCTGTTGGTGTGCCTTGAGGACTGGGTTGGGAAACACTGATGTAGGGAACCCACAGATAAGCCTTATTATAGACTTTCCTGTAGGTTAAAGTGGTTGTCAAGAGTTGACAACCACTTTAAAAGGAGAATTCCAGCCAAAGCTGGTTTGGCTGGGCTTCTCCTATGGATCACAGGAGTGAAATTCGTTTTGCACTCCTGTGACCCGTTTTCAGCAGAGAGCGGACTGAAGTTCACACTCTGCTGACGATATGGATGTCCATCCAGGCACCACATCATACCAACCTCAGAGTCTGGATCTGCCAGGTGCCTGGACTGATACCAGTCTCTCAGCAAGCCGATGAGAGCCTGAGACGACCCGCTCTGCCCCTCCACAGCTCAGCGGTCCAATGAGCAGAAGGAGATGAGCAGAGGGAGATGAGCAGAGGGAGATGAGCAGAGGGAGATGAGCAGAGGGAGATGAGCAGAGGGAGATGAGCAGAGGGAGATGAGCAGAGGGAGATGAGCAGAGAGCTGTGACTGACAGATTACAGCTCTCTGCTCACAGAGCTCTGAAAACAGAGTGATCGGCGGTGTTCGATCGCTTGGTTTTCAGTGTAGAGGCACCGGGGGGACAGATGCAGCATCAGACCAATGCTGCATCCACCTAGGCAAGTATTAATGGGGGGGGGGGGGGATCCTAAATCTCTCTTTTAATGTGCTTCATCTTGAGCCACTCCTTTGTTGCCATGGCAGTATGTTTTGGGTCATTGTCACTCTGGAAAACCCACCTTCATGCTTGACTGTAGGGGTGGTGTTTTTAGGGTCATAGTCCGTGTTTTTCTTCTTCCAAAACACAAGAAGGCACATATACAGTCATGCCAATGAACATCTAAATGATTCAGAGAAGGATTGGGAGAAAGTGCTGTGGTCAGATGAAACCAAAATTGAGCTCTTTGGCATTAAGTTGATTCGCAGTGTTTGAAGGAAGAAAAAATGCTGACTATGACCCTAAGAACACCATCCTTACAGTCAAGCACAGAGGTGGAAACATGATGCTTTGGGGCTGTTTCTCTGCTAAAAAGGTGCAGGTCGAATTTGTCACATTGAGGGGCCAATGGACGGGGCTATGTAGTGTAACATCTTAGATGAGAACTTTCGTCTCTCAGCCAGAACACTGAAGATGGGGCTTCCAGCATGACAATGACGTAAAAATACCGCCAAGGCAAGAATGCATTAAGATAAAAAAAACATTGTCTTTACAACCACTTTAGTGGATGTGTATGAATTATTTTTGCAGAAGCATGTATAGTGTTTGTATATCACACATACATACACACTTTACAGGCAAGCACATGAAAATTAGGTAATAAAATTCAAGTCCACAGTAGTAAATCACTTTATGATGACGCTTTTGTGTCATTAGTTAAAAACGGTTTGCGTATGTAATTAGTTACATATTACAGGTGTGCTCTAAATGAGTGAATAGCATAGGTACATTCAAGGATATCATAATTTGGTTTATAAAAAGAAAGCCTTCCATAAAATTACCTCTCCACTGTGATAGTTCTACAATAAAGGAGTTCTCCTTACCATGTTCAGCAAGGACCAGCCAAATTTCAATTCACATATGGGCACAGAGGTTGAACAAAAGTCAGTCTACTGATCACATTCTGCACAACCGTATTGCTGGAAAATTTCCTCTCGGGCTATAGCCGGCAGCACTGATCAGTGTATTCTAACAGTGAGGAAGTTTCCCTACTGTCAGAATACAAAGACACAGTGTGGAAATGCCCCTATTCATATCAAATGTGTGGATGGCAAAATCGGGGCAGTTTTTTTTTTTATTCTACCTGCTGGTTGAATAAAACCTGACCCATCTGTGGCCAACCTAACCGGGGTTCTTATTGTTTACCCTAATAATGAACTTCTGTCATCTGTTTTCTTCTGGTGCTATCTGGGTTTAATAAGTAATAAAAAATACATGTTGGGGGCGTGGCTGAGCAGAGCATGTAGGCAGACGTTTCTGGACTGAGCTCTGCCGAAAATCCGTCAGGGTATGCTGTGGACAGTACCTCGCTGCTCCAAAACCTGGCACAAAGCTGCCGGTGTGACCCAATCATCTGCGGCTGCCTGCTCGGTGTCTTGGCCGGCTTGTAAGCATATCCAAGAAGCTGAAAGAGAGCCGCTCCTCGGCCGTGGATACAGGCCAAGATGGCGCTGGACCCTCCCACTCCTCTAAAGATCTATACAAGGAGGCGGCTGAGAAACTATTCCCCCAGTCCCTGCATAAAGAACACCTTCGACCGTCTCCAAACCAGGATGGATCATCAAGGTGCCAAGTCAGATGCAGATGATACCGTCCCACTGGAGGAGACGCCTGGGCAGACCATGTGCTGGAACGCAGTGAGTACCCCCGTGGATCTCTTCACTAGACCCCATTCCCCAGCCATGGACACTGAGGACCCTGAACCCACACTCCATGACATACAGTACTGTCAGCAGTGACATCCTGTAACACCTCCACGACAGTCCTAGTTCACCAGGACATACAAAAACTAAGAACGCACATCTGCTTTAGAGGGCAGGGTCAGTTCAATGGAGGACGACATGGCGCCATTGCAAGGAGATGTAAAGTACCTGGGGCAGCTTACAGCACAACATGCACAACATGCCTAGAAGATTTACTTTAACATGCATCATAGCGAGTGTTTATATTCCTCCACCATTCCCATGCAAGGTCCTTAAAAACCTAGCGAGCTTTATGACCCAGTGTCCCAACATACTCTTATTGGCAATTTTAATAATATTATGGACCCCAACTGGGATAAAATGACAACTGCTCCAATGGCCCATCCAATTTCTGGAGGGCCTAACCCCTTTGCTCGATTGGTTTCGGAGCTTGGAATAACGGATGTGTGGAGGGCTCAGCATCCGATCACTAGACCGTTCTCCTGCTACTCTGCTACGCACGGCGGACTGTCTAGAATAGAAATGGGCTTCAGTGATAATATGCTTTTGGTTTTGCAATCATCCGATTATGGGAACAGACATATATCTGACAACTCACCCTTCTGGGTGGAACTCGTGTTGAACAATGCTCCTAAACAGAACTTATGGAAATTGAACACATTCTAGTTGTCCCTGTTCCCCGAACAGGACCCGATCCCGAATGTGCTTGAGGCCTTCTTGCAGTGCAATCTTGATTTCGCCCCTCTGAATGTAGTGTGGGGCACAACCAAGGTATACCTAAGAGGCCAGTTTATTAAAATAGTGTCTGCTATAACAACTGATACTAAGGCATGGGAGATATCCATATGTACTAAGGCTAAGGGACTAGAGAGCCAATACATCTCTCACCCTGATAATCACAATAAGAGGGTCTGGCTATGTCCCAACAGTTAATGTTACAGTTGGCTGCGAACAAGCGTTTCTTCCTCAAACAAAAACACTTTGAGGAGGGTGAATCCACTGGGCACATGTTGGCACTACTAGCGAAATCTCAGCAGGCAACCTCTTTTATTACCAAGTTGAGAGACCAGGGAGGAACATCACATGGCCAGACTCCGGAAATAGTGGAAGTTTTCTGCTCTATGAAGATTTATACTCCTCCAAGGTACAGCCATCATAATCTGACATTGATAATTTCCTAGGCAGTTGCACACTACCCTGTCTGTCAGTCGGAAGCCATGATGTTGAATGCCCGCCTCACTGAGGAGTTATCCCTAGCACTCAAGCAGTCTCACAATGGCAGAGCCCCAGGGGAGGATGGTCTTCCATCAGAGGTTTATAAGAAATATGCTGGCAAACTGCTATCCCTTCTGCTAAAAATTTACAATGATGCCTTTCAGTCTGGAGCCTTGCCGGCAACAATGAATGAAGCCATCATTGTTGTTAATCCAAATCCGGTAAGGATACACAACAGCCCGATTCCTACAGACCCATCTCCCTACTGACAGCAGATGTCAAACTGCTGGCAAGGGTGCTGGCGACTAGACTAGCTAAAGTAGTGAGCAAACTAGTCCACAGGGACCAATCAGGGTTCATCCCGACCAGGTCCACAGCCCATAATTTACAAAGGCTCTTTCTAAATCTTCAGGTCCAAATAGATAATCCTGAGAACCATGCCATCTTTTTGATAGATGCAGCTAAGGCCTTCAACAGTGTCCAGTGGCCTTACCTGTGGAAGGTGCTTGGGCGCATGGGCCTGGGGGATAACTTTATAAAATGGGTACAGCTACTATATGCCAAGCCCACGGTGAGGATAAGAGTAATAAGATAAGAGTGAATGGAGAATTGTCTGCCTCCTTCCAACTACATAGGGACACCAGGCAGTGGTGTCCCCTTTCACCCCTCCTGTTCGCCCTGGCGCTAGAACCTGCGCACAGACATCAACATCATCGGGTTTAAGCATAGTACAGGCACAGATGTAGTGTCACTGTATGCAGACGACACTCTTCTGTATTTGGGCAATACTCAGGGCTCTTTGCAGGCAGCAATGTCCCTCATTCGTGCCTTTGGCGCCCTGTCAGGCTTTTCCATTAATTGGGACAAGTCGATTCTAATGCCACTGGATGATCTGCCCTCCCCCTGCCAGCTTGAGCTCACTCTGTTCAGATTGTATCACAATTTAGATACTTGGGTATTCAGGTCTCTCCTAACCCTACCAATTATATTGATCTAAACTTGGTTTCCTTACTTAAAAAATTCAGAGACAAATGTACCTCCTAGTGCAAATTGGCACTTTTGGTGGTGAGTAGAATAAATTTAAAATACAACTAAAGGCAACATACATATTTTAGTAAATCCTCATATAAATACCTAAAAAAGTTACACATGGTGGTAAACATAACTGAAATGATTATTTTCTTACCATATACTGCAATTCTGGTCTATAATCCCCTCAATCAGTTCTCCTTTGCTGAATAGTGTAATGATGATGAGAGGAATTCAACAGAGGTCAGATGTCATTTCCTGTTAGTGAACTGGCTTGTCTATCTCTCAGACATCCAGCTTTCCAACATGCTCAGTCTATTTTACATAACACACACCCATCTGCTAATCAATAGCTGGGTGTGGGCTATGTAAAACAGTACAGGTTCATTTGCACACAGATCTGTCTAGTAATCTGTGTGCTTCTCCCTGCCTGCTTTCCTCTGGTAATTTGTAAACTGGCAGAACAAAAGGCTAGCTAGGAGCTAGAGCAGGGGTCTGCAAAGGCAGGACATTGGTGGGAGTGGGCGGGGTCTAACACAGGCAATTAAAAAACCAGGAAATAAAGTGGTCATCTCACTAAAGGAAGTGCACATGACAGCAGGGGACAAGGTAAATCTCACAATCCTTATTGCTTTTTGTGAAACAATCAGTGACATGTTCAACAGACTGTATAGGTGAAGAACATATTGATTTCCTAATTTTGACCATAGTTCTACTTTAATAAAAAATGGTATGGGCCCCCCCAACTACTGTACGCATTCCACAATGCACCCATTTGGATTCCACGTAAGTGTTTTTTACGTATAGACTCCCAATTTCGAGAAGTGACTGACAGCAGCAGGAGCCAATGTTGCTGCCTCCATGTTCTGTGAGGAGACAGAGAGGAGAAAGCTACTGCTCTCAGGCACAGCATTGGATCAAGATCAGACTCAGGAAGGTATTTAGGGGGGCTTGGGAGATGAACCCAGGTGTTTGTTTTTTTTTTTACCTTAAAGCGGTTGTATGCTCATATAATAATAAATAAAAAGGAGCAAAGGCATAATGAGCTAGTATGCACCGCATACTAGCTCATTATGAAATACTTACCTCGGAACGAAGATAGGACAGAGCTGCCTGGTCCCCGCAGAGGGAGCGGACATCTTCCCTCGGGGGATCTTTCTGGGTTCGGCTCTGGCACTGTGAGTGGCCGGGAGCCCTTCTTTCCAGCAAGGTTTTTTGCCGGGACATTACTGCGCATGCGCCGCTGACGTCAGCAGCTGCATGCAAGGTGAATATCTCCTAAACTGTAGGTAAAAATTAGATTTTAGGGCATATAACCGTTTTAACGTAGAGCATGCATTAAATAAAAAAAAAATCTAGATGTTATTGCCGAGACACGCTGGAAGTCTTCAGCTGCATTTGTGCTATGCTGGACTTCTGGTGTATCTTTGCACTTTCAGGCCTCATGCACACTGGACGTTTTTACAGCTGCTGTTTTTGGCTTCAGGCATTTTTTGTGCAGCCAGTAAACTCCCCAGCATGTTATCATGTGTGTCCAGCACATGTGTATCAGCATTTTTTGCATTCTTCATCAGAAGTCTTGAGAAAAAAAAATGTAAAAATGGGGAACCGCAGATGCCAGCAGGGAGCAAGGTCCTACTCCTTGCACTAGGCAGAAAAAACTGAGTTGCTGAGCAGGGCAGGAGGGGTTATGCCAAGTGAGAACTGCCCCCTGGGAGTGGCTGTGTCTGCTTTTAGCTGAACTACATTCTGCCTAGTTCACGCCTAGTGAAAGGTGCATAAACCCCACATGTCAAGAATAAGAGGCTGCGTCCATCAATGAACAAATGAGAAAAAGTCTGAGCTTTTAGTAATACTTTAATATTAAAGATTTCTATCTCCCTTCCACCCTTCATATAGCTTAATGTCTGACTCCTAGTTAAAATGCGAATATATCCTACTTCTGGGTGTATTTATTAATATACATATACAGACGGTCCCTGGGTTACAAACAAGATAGGGTCTGTAGGTTTGTTCTTAAGTTGAATTTGTTTGTAGGTCAGAACAAGTACATTTTTTAAGTGTAGCTTCAGCCAAAAAAATGATTTTTAAGCTTTTTGGATAGCATATGGAAGGGTTAACGCTCCTGTAATGTTTGTTTTGCTGTCTATGTTTCTGCACAGAAGATTTCACCTCACTCCCTGTCCCAATGATAATTGGATTTTGAAAATTTTGGGTTGTTGTGGAAACAAACCTAGGTGATAGGTAAGTGTCAGTGGAGACACCTTTTTCCCCATAACACCACTTACAGGAGTAAATTTCCCTTCCTAGGGGGAGATTTCCTCTCACTTCCTGTAGTCTCCCTCCGTTTGTAGGTAGGAGTCGTTCGTAAGTCAATCCCATTGAAATTAATGAGAGCTGTCTTAAATGTACACTACTGAAGTCGCTCCGACTTCAAAAAAGGTTCTGTACTACTCTTCAAGGGGACTTCTATCAGACTTGTGCCCATAGAATTCAATGGAAGATGCCTCGAAGTCGGATCCCCTAGCCTAGCAAAGTCACGCCTAAAGTCGGATCTCCCGTGTGAACCAGCCCTTACTGTTTCACAGTATAAAATTTACTTTTTATTGTAGCAATTATCTGCTCATTTTGTACTATAAGGCCTCATACACACGGACGTTTTTTGACGCCGGCGTTTTCTGGCGTTTTTTGCAGCTCTCCATGTTAGTCAATGGCCCCATAAAAACGTCGGCGTTTTTGAGCTGTAGATGGTGTAAGCGTTAGTGAGCTGAAAGTAGAACCCACGGCCATCGCGTTCTGAGGCTGTAATGTTTTGGCATTTTTTGACGCTGACGCCACAAAACGCCAACAAACGCCAGCTAATATTGTATCGGTGTTTTCTGGCGTTTTTTGACGCCGACATTTTTAGGTTGAAAAATAGCAGAGGGAGGATTTTTTTTAAAAAAACGCCTATTGACGCCGACGCTCAGTAACGCCGATGCATAACGCCGAAAAAGCAGATTTTTTTTCATTGACGTCGGGCCCGACGTTTTGTTTATTTTTAAAGATACGCCCGTGTGTATGAGGCCTAAAAGGGCTAATTTTCGTTCATTTAACCACTTTATGACCGGTGATACAAAAAAAGCATGCTGCTGCTACTCAACGTCTTAGGCCTGGTTAACACCCATGCGTTTTTTGGTGGTTTTTGCAGAAACGCACTACAGTTGATTCAACATGATTTCCTATGGGACACATTCACATCTATGCTTTCTTCAGCGGCTGCGTACTTGGAAAGGGTCAAGTACGTTTTCAACACAAAACTGTGCTTTTTGTTGGTTCAATAGACTTCAATGGAGAAGCTGCAGAAAAGCATGTAGTGCATTTTTTCAGCAATTTGCATTTTTTTAAATCTGCCAAACAAATTAGCCAAGAATATTCATACGAAAAAGAATGTCGGTTGAAAATGTCACTTGCTTTTATTTAACATTCAATTTTAAAATGAATGATTTCTGAATGAAAACCACATACACTGTCTGAAAATTCCTTTGAAGTTTTGTATTCTGCTCCTTTGAATTTTCCCACCACTGTGGTCGAAAGCAAATGTCGATTTGACCCCTCTAACAATTAGAAAGTCGAACAAACATTCTTAAAATAACTTTTTTTTTTTTTTTTTAAAGAAAGACATTTTTGTATGGCCAGCATATAATATATTACAGTCCTGTCTGAAAATCTGCAAAACAGTCTTTTTTTTCTTTAACCACTTTGGCCCAGGAAGGATTTACCCCCTTCCTGACCAGGCCATTTTTTGGGATAGGGCACTGCGTCAATTTAACTGACAATTGTGCGGTCATGTAACGCTGTACCGAAACAAAATTGACATTTTTTTCCCCCACAAATAAGAGCTTTCTTTTGGTGGTATTTGATCACATCTGGAATAGCAGATCTCAGAGATGTCCCCTGTCATTACAGGGATCCGCCTTGTTTACATATGCAGATCCCCGTGCTGCCTCTGTATACCGCGATAGTGGGTCGCCGGCGGACATAGGGTCCGTCGCTCCTGCGGCGCGCAGCGGGCGCCCGCTATATCACATGCATGGACCAATGTACACCTACGGCGATTCAAGCAGCCGAGCCACCTTGTCGCAGTATAACTGCAGCGGGTGGTCAGCAAGTGGTTAACCACTTGCCGACCACCGATCGGCATCTGACGGCGGCAAAGTGGCTCGTTCCCGCAAATCGCCATCATACGACGGCGGCTGCGGGAACGAGTTTAGTGAGCGCGCACGCGCCGCCGGAGGCGCGCCCACTGTGTCCAGGGGGGGCCAGGGAGCGGGTGCGGCGGCTTCGATTGCCGCCGGCTACCCACGATGGCCCCCCCGGAGCGAGTGAGCAGAGGTCCGTGTATGTAAACACGGACCTCCGCTCTGTGTGAGGGGGAAGGGCTGTGATCACAGCCTTCCTTTACGTGAAGGCTGTGACCACTTCCCTTCCCCAGATAGGCAGTCCCCCATACAGTAAGAACACGCCTAGGGAACACAGTTAACCCTTAGAGCGCCCCCTGCAGGTTAACCCCTTCACTGCCAATGGCATTCACATTTACGGTAACCGTCACTTCCCCAATTGGACGTCCCCCGCGAGATTCCCAATTGACACAAGGGACCCGCACAAGAATGACATACCCCCTGACGGATAGACCCCTTCCCTTCACCAGTGTCGGAAGTGCATTTCCTT
>BLSH010095888.1:1191926-1210966 GCA_018402905.1 Glandirana rugosa
CTTACCATCGGAAGAATTGGTGAAGGAATGACCCGTGAATTTGGGGGGAGGACGGGCTTGGTTAAAAGTCAAAAGTCGCGACAGCGAGAAACTTACTGTTAACGCGCCAGCACGCTGCAACATGGGTTTGTTTTAAACGCAGGAAAAAAAGGGTGTTTATCTCGAAAGAAAACCACCATAAACTAGGGGAGACGCAGTAAAGACTAGCGGCGATATTTGTTTTTCTCGCTGTTAAAACTTTTTTTTTTGTTATAAAAAATGAAAAACGGTATTATTTATAGGTTTTTATTTTTTTGTTTAAATAAGTAGTCAAAACTGGCTAAATATAAGAAGATGTATCAACGTCGCACGACCGCGCAATTGTCATTCAAAGAGCGACAGCGCTGAAAACTGAAAATTGGTTCGGGCAGGAGGGGGGTTTAAGTGCCCAGTAAGGAAGTGGTTAAGAAGGCTACCATTCATTTCAATGGGATTTCCCATGTCAAGCTTATTGAGGCGACTTGGGGCAACACAAGTCGCCTGGACAAGTCGCCTAGGTGTGAACCGGCCCTTAAGGTTATGATCAGATCAAAACAATAAATCTGCCAACTAATAGATTATGAAAATAATCATTAGTTGCAGCCCTAACTACAAGGTAGCCTTGCTTTGAAGTATGCTGTTTCCTGCAGCAACAAAAGCTTATATGGAATTCTAGGCTTGTTAATGTGCATGAACACAACTTAATGCACTGCAAAGGGGTTAATGTGCCCTTACTGTTGGGGTTTGAAAGTTTTTGGAAAAAAATGTTCAGCCCCTGGTCTCATTAACATTGTGAAACCCTCTATCTTCAGGCCCTGCCGCCAGCATGTTTACTACGGGCAGCCGGCTGCAATGTCTTGCTACTTCGAAGCCATCTACCTGCCGTGCTGCGCTCTGTGAAACGTTACGCAGCCTTCTGGGACAAGGTCAACAAAATAAACTGCGCTTGTGAAGTATACACTCAAAGACCTCCTATTACGGGAGGGGGGTTGACAGTAAACTCATAAATCTCATACGCTGATCTCCAAGCACAAAGAAAGCCAAAAGGATCTTTCCAGACCATCCATGTAAATGTTAGGACCTTGCTTATCCCAGTCCGTCCCACTTGTTAGTTTAGTCACCAATAAAGAGATGAATCAAAATAGTGTAAAACCATTTAAAATGAACGTTAACATAGTAATGCACTTACATAATTGATAAATCAAATTGGCATATAACATGTCCGTTGTACACAAATATCAATCGCTAACCCTTCCAGAGAAAAACGCGATGACGTGGATGCGTAACTCCGCCCGAACGGTTACGTCACAAGAGGACTTCTTCCGGGGCACGAGAAACACCCTGCCATCACCATATATACCCTTCACATCCAACCAAGCCTCGCTCTCAGTTCCTAGGTCGTTCAAATCCAGCCCATCAGTCAAGCCTTCTTCCCAGAAACCATCACACTAATATTCTGTGAGCTGTAGATATAGTAATTGTTGGCAGGGGTTCCTTGAGACTGTACATTTATTTCAAGGGTCCCTCCATGTTAAAAAGGTTAAGGCTGCAATACGTTATCACTTAAATGACAGCTCTGAGTCCACTGGGGCTGGGAACATTCAAAATAGTGGCGAGCAGCAGTTTTAGGGCTTTTAGATGTCTACACATGGGAGGCTTTTACAGGTAAATAGCATGAATACATGTTATGCAATGCAATCTTTTAAGAAGATTGTATTTGAAATTAATGGCCTGGTGACAGGGTCTCTAACCTTTTCACTGCCAGTCTTTCGTGTCACTTTAACCACTTTCATACCAGGCCATAGTAAAATGATGCTGGCAGGAACATCTCCTCCCTTTGGGCAGGCGTCAGATTACGTCCTCTGGTTCTCGGTGCGCAGCGATCGGGGATGAGGCGTGTTCCTCAGGACACAGCCCATCCCCGATCAGTGTAAAGAGCCAATAAAAATGGCTCCTTACTACGTGACCAGCCGTGTCCCATCACAACCGGTCACAAGCATTGTCCTCGTGCATGGCACTCGTGCACACCCCGAGGGGCGTGCACAGAGTGACGATGAGGGATGAGGTGTGTCACTCTGACACAGCCCATCCCCGATCCAGATAAAGAGCCAATGACATTGGCTCATTACCATTTGACCGGCTGTGTCCAATCACAGCTGTTGACAAAATGTAAACAAAGGGTGGTAACAAGCCGTTATTGTGAGGAGGAGATTGTGGTAACAGCTAGTTACCGATCACAGTACACAGCAAAGCACACTGATTGTCCCCAGCAATACTGAGCACCTGTCACCAGCCCATCAGAGTACCCGAGTACCTGTCACCAGCCCAGAGTACCCATCTGCAGACCATCAGAGTATCTGAGCACCTGTCACAAGCCCAGAGTACCCGAGTACCTGTCTCCAGCTCATCAGAGTAACCGAGTACCTGGCAGTAGTCCATTTGAGTACCCGTGTACCTGTCACCAGCCCAGAGTACCTGTCTCCAGCTCATCAGAGTACCCGAGTACCTGTCTCCAGCTCATCAGAGTACCCGAGTACCTGTCTCCAGCTCATCAGAGTACCCATGTACCTGTCTCCAGCTCATCAGAGTACCCATGTACCTGTCTCCAGCTCATCAGAGTACCCGAGTACCTGTCTCCAGCTCATCAGAGTACCCATCTCCAGCCCATCAGAGTACCAGAGTACCCATCTCCAGCCCATCAGAGTACCCATCTCCAGCCCATCAGAGTACCCATCTCCAGCCCATCAGAGTACCCGAGTACCCATCTCCAGCCCATCAGAGTACCCATCTCCAGCCCATCAGAGTACCCATCTCCAGCCCATCAGAGTACCCATCTCCAGCCCATCAGAGTACGCGAGTACCCATCTCCAGCCCATCAGAGTACCCAAGTACCCATCTCCAGCCCATCAGCATACCCAAGTACCCATCTCCAGCCCATCAGAGTACCCCAGTACCTGTCTTCAGCCCATCAGAGTACCCAAGTAACTATCTGCAGTGCATCAGAGTACCCAAGTACCTGTCTTCAGCCCATTAGAGTGCCTGAGTACCTGTCTTTAGCCCAGCAGAGTACCTGAGTACCTATCTGCAGCCCATGCCTCAAAGCATATATGTTGGGGTGTTTACTTTCCAAAATAAGGTCATTTTGTGGGTAATTCCACTGTTATGGTGCTCCAGGACCAATCAAAACGATGATCGGTCATTAGGAAATTAGATGTGTAATTCATGTTCCTAGAATGCCTGACGGTGCTCCCTACATGTTGGGTCTCTGTATGTGGCCAGGCTGTGAAAGTCTCACAAGTGGTATCACCATACTCGGGAGTAGCAGAATGTATTTTGGGGTGTAATTAGAAGTATGCATATGCTGTGTGTGAGAAATAACTTGACAATTTTGTGTAAAAAAAAAAAAAAAAAAAAAAAGATAATTTCTTCATCTTCCCAAGAACTGTGGGAAAAAAATTACAACTTCAAAAAACTTGCCATGCCTCTTATTAAAGACCTTGGACTATCTACTTTTCAAAAATGGGTCATTTGGGGGGTATTTGTACTGTCCTGACATTTCAGGGAATTAAGAAACAAGATAGGCCATCAGTACATCAGGTGTGGTCAATTAATGATTTGCACCATAGCGCGTAGACTAACTTTCACACAGACTAAATTTCCACTAATTTGGGTTATTTTTACCAAAGATATGCAGCAGTATACATTTTGGACCAAAATGTATTAACAAAAAATTACTTATTTTCAAAATTGTAGAACTTAAAAAAATAAAAAAAAAAAGTGTTTTTTCTTCAAAATTTTTGCTCTTTTTTCACTTATATTGCAAAAAATAAAAAACCCAGTGGTGATTAAATACACCAAAGAAAGCTCTATTTGTGTGAAAAAAAAAAACTTTTTTGTTTAGGTGCATGACTGAGTAATTGGCATACAAAATGTAAGAGCACTGAAAGCTGAAAATTGGGGGCGTGGCCTGGACATGGCGGAGTAAAGACGTGAACTGCTTGAGCTCCTGCAGGCCTCCCGGCAAAGATCCGACATATAGTGGCCAGTCCAGCCCAGGATGAGCACTATTAAAAAGGCACAAGAAGAGGAACTATCGGGGCACCCCCTTGAAGTCTGAAATCCAGCATTACTTCACCAGACTACAGTCCTCGGGCCTCCGGAGCCGCGACTCAGCACCACGTGGCGTGGCCTCCGGCATGGTGGCGGCGGCGCCTTCCTCTCTGGCCCAATCTAGCTCAGATAGCTACACAGACTTCCCGGACCCACTCCGCTCACAGAGTATGGAGTCGCGAGGAGGAGGAGGGGGGTCCGGACCTGGTGACCCCGACCTGCGGGCACTAATTCAGGCCCTGCCAACGAAGGCGGATATGGAGGCCCTTTTTCTCTGCCTGGAGGAGACGCATCGCAAAGACTTACAAGAGGTGAGAGCGGAGGTGCAGCAGCTGGCTGACCGAACGGCCGTTGGGGAGACGGCGCTGGACGCCTTAGAGGCCCGGGTATCGCAGCTGGAGGTGGCGGGGGGATCCCAGGCGGCCCAGACGGTAGCACTACGCCTGCACCTGGAGGACCTAGAGGACCGGAGCCGCAGGAACAATCTGCGGCTCCGGGGCCTGCCTGAGGCGACCGGACCGGAGAACCTTCGTGATACAGTGATGGCAATCTTCAGGGGCATTATGGCACCCGCTGCACCAGCGGACCTGGAGCTCGACCGTGTTCATAGGGCACTGGGGCCCCGCTCCACGGATCCGGACAGACCGAGAGACGTGATATGCCGGGTGCACCGCTACTCCCACAGGGAGCAGATCCTCAACGGCGCTTGGGAGCGGGGAACGCTAGATTTCGACGGCGCAAGTATCAAGATATACCCTGACATCTCCAGAGCGACTCTCCAGCGGCGCGCTTTCCTGCGGCCACTTCTGGAAAAGATCCGTCAGCTGGGGGGTACCTACAAGTGGGGCTTCCCCCTCTCTCTCACGGTTAGAAGGGACTCGGCTGCCTTTGTTCTTCACCACCCCGCGGACTTGCCGGCCCTCTTCACCTTCTTGGGCACAGAAGCCATAGATGTTCCGGACTGGTTGCAGGCGCTGCCTCCCAGACGCTATGGAGTTCCGGGGGGCGCGAGGGGTCTCCCTCCTAGACGACCGGGCCCCCGCCGGAGACAACGTAGTCTGCAACGCTCCACTGATCCGGAGATCTAAGTAGGGCATACAGCCTTCTGGAGACTGATATCTCACTTGCCGAGACATTACTGGGGCATGGGGTGCAATCAGCAGTATTGAACGCTTATAGTCGGGCTCACCTTACTTTACCATGCTTACCACAGACTGTGAAACCGCGGATAGTGCCTTCAGAGAGATCCACCTTTTGAGTTTGGGGTCTACCATCTGCCAGCTTACCCTTTTTAGGAACTGACCGACTGTGAACTCAGTATGCTGAGGTGGGGGGGGGGCGGGTGGGCCCTAGAGGAGCGGGGAAACGGAATAGTCTTACCGGATGGTGCAGGCAGAGGGACTTTGGTGGTGGCGGCTCCCCACAGGGGGAGACAAAAATACACAAACAAGAGGAAACCTGACTCTGCTCTGCCATCTGGGGAAGGGAACGGTCATGAATTTGTGACACCCCCGGAGGCGGAGTGCTTGGGGACAGACACAGAGACCACTTGGGAAGATCTCGGTGATAGTTCCTTTCATGTCCCTGGCACAGCATGGTCCCCCGTCACCCCAGATACAGTTTCCCACCTGTGCCCTTTCTACAGACTATACGCACATCCTAGTGGAAGTGTGAGGGCCCGGATATAGTTACTGTGATTCCCCTCTGTCTGTTTTGCCTATATGTCTGATGCACCCTTGATCTCCCTAGGTTGGCTCCTACGGCACCATTCAGGTTTGCTGGGTGGCCCGGGGGCTTGCCGGGGGGATGAGGGTCCTCCCGACACCCTACCCGCACGGGGCTGGGTACTCTCGGCTGGTGCGGTCTCTGTTGACCCGGACATTTAGATATCCCCCCTCACCCTGTTTAATGTTATTGTTACTGTTGGGAGTTGTGGGGGGGACGGCGGGGTGTCCGGCCGGGATGCCTGACTTTGCTGTGGGAGGGCCTGGGTATGGTGGGCCCGCTGGGGGTGCGGGTGGGGCTTCTTCTTCCGCCTCCCTATTAGGGGAGATGGCCCTGTGGGGGCCGCTGGCGGGGGGGGGTGGTCCGGCTGGGCGAGACGCCACGGAAGGTTTAAATAGCCTAATGGTTTAAAAGTTTAAAGGCTTAAGTGTTTAAAAGGTTTAAAAGTTTGACAGTCTATAGGCTTGGCAGTCTACTCTTGTTGGTCACCCCGGAGGGGGCGGGCGGGAGCGGTCCCCCTTCTCGGGGGGGGGGGGGCGGCGGCCTCGCGCGCGTCGCCTGGGGTCAGTTGAACGCTCTATTCCTTATTTTTCTATAGGAATAACATGCCACTTATTTCATACTGTGTATTACATATTTAAAGCACGCAGATTCCCATGCTGGGAGGCCGAGGGGGCTCACTGTCCGCTGGGTTTGGACACTTTCCCCCCATTAGGCCTGCACTCACTGTTGGCGGTTTGCCCGCAGTGACTGCACAGTAAGACGAAAGTCTTGTATCCCTGATCTTAGAGAACAGGGACTCTTCCTCTCTTTTCTATTTGATCTCTCTCTTTCTGACTCCTCCCCCCGCTTTTTTTTCTAGGGCCCTCTAATCTAAATCTCCCCCTTTCCTCCGCTTCCCCTCTTGGTTCTCCCCTCCCCCCTCTCGCTGACCTTCGGAATGGACGTGGTGAATGTCCTCTCGATTAATGCTAAGGGATTGAACATCCCCGAGAAACGCCGTGTTCTCTTACAGGACCTAAAACGCTCGCGTAGCGACGTAGCCTTCATACAAGAAACCCACTTCAGAACTGACAAAATGCCATATCTAAAGAATAATTAATTCCCCTTTGCATATCATGCTACCAACCAATTAGCAAAGTCTAAGGGCGTTTCTATCTTGATTTCCAACCGTGTCCCGAGGACGTTTCAGGATATACGAGCGGATAAGGGAGGTAGGTTCCTTTTTGTAAAGGGACGATTGGGTAACACTGTGGTGACATTAGCGACACTTTATGCCCCGAACACACATCAGGACCACTTCATCAATAGCTCCTTGACTGAGCTGGGAAATTTTGCTGAAGGGAAACTGATTCTGGGAGGGGATTTAAACCTCCCCCTAGATCCGAGGGTGGACACATCCACCGGACTCTCGACGGTCCCCACTAAAACCCGAAAGCGCACTCTGCAGGCCTTCCATAAACATCAATTAATAGATGCCTGGCGAATTTTTCACCCAGACGAACGTGACTACACTTTCTTCTCCAATCCTCATCAACTATACTCTCGCATTGACCTCTTTCTGGTACCCCACAGCCACCTGCCAGATATCGAGCTAGTTGATATCGGCAATATCACATGGTCTGACCACTCCCCTATCATGATGAAATATAGACTTACGAACACTGCCGCGACTAAGGACTGGAGATGGCGTCTGAACGAAAGCCTACTCCAAGACCCCGAGACCGCATCCGATGTTCTAAAAGAAATTACATTTTACTTCCAAACTAACGACACTCCAGAAAGCAACCCTGGATTGGTATGGGAGGCACATAAAGCAGTAATTCGGGGTATCTTGATAAAACATGGCACACGTATAAAGCGTAATAGGGAAGCTAAACTTAACAAGTTGTTGTCCGATATCAAGGGGCTAGAAATACGACATAAACAAGGGGCGGACAGGGACGTGGGGACAGAGCTCACCTCCTTAAGACGTCAGGTGAGGGATCTCCTCCAATTTAGAGCCAAAGCGTCACTACAAAAATGCAGGAAGATACATTATGAAGCGGGAGATAAATGCGGTAAAATACTAGCCAGGGCCCTGAGGGATCAGAAACTAGCATCTTATATACCACATATCATGGACAAGAACGGACACAAAGTCACTTTATCTAAACAAATAGCCCAGACATTCCGGGAATATTACTCCCAATTGTATAATTTACCACCCGCTACCTTAACCCACTCGCAGATGGAGAACTATATAGCCTCGGCTCATCTCCCCAGATTGGCTTCCCCGCAGAGACAGGAGATGGAGGAGCCGATCACGGTAGAGGAAATATGTGCAGCAATCAAGGCCATTAGGGCCGGGAAAGCTCCGGGCCCAGATGGGCTTACTGCCCTATATTATAAGACATTTTCTGACACCCTAGCTCCCCAAATGGCCAAAACCTTTAATACCTTAGGGGACACCTCTTCTTTTGTCCCAGCTACCTTGTTAGCTCACATTTCGGTCATACCCAAGGAAGGAAAGGATCTGCTTCAATGTGGAAGTTATAGACCCATTTCCTTACTAAATGTGGATTTAAAAATTTTCACCAAAATAGTAGCCACCCGACTTCAGCGGTTCCTCCCGGATCTAGTACATCTAGACCAAGTGGGATTTGTCCCGACTAGGGAGGCAAGGGATAGTACTACCAAAGTCCTGAACCTGATACACATAGCCAACCAAACCAAGACCCCTTGTGTTTTCCTAAGCGCTGACGCCGAGAAAGCGTTTGATAGGGTCAACTGGGACTTTATGCTCAGGACCCTGCAGCACTTCGGAATCGGGGACAAGATGAGACATTGGATCTCGGCGGTCTACACAAACCCGGCGGCCTCGGTGAAGGTAAATGGAGTATTCTCAGACCCATTCCCCATCCACAATGGGACGCGTCAGGGATGCCCGCTCTCACCCCTACTATACGCACTCACGCTAGAACCGTTCCTAAACAAAGTCCGTCAGAACGCAAACATCCAGGGACTTAGCCTGGGTGACACCCAATTTAAGGTCTCTGCCTATGCGGACAACATGTTATTCTCAATTACGAACCCTACCATCTCCCTCCCAAACCTCATGTCAGAGTTGGAACAATATGGGGCCCTTTCAAACCTTAAAATTAACTACTCAAAATCGGAGGCAATGGGGGTGGGCATAAACCCGGTTCAATTGAGCACCCTGAAACTAAATTTCAATTTCAAATGGACAACCACCGCGCTAAAATATCTAGGGACGTTAATCCCCCCCTCGCTGGCAGAGGTGTATAACTTAAATTTCCCCCCCTTACTGATCACAGTGCGGAATCTCCTAGACAAATGACACCAGGGAATGCACTCCTGGTTTGGTAGATGTAACATTGTCAAAATGTGTATCCTACCTAAATTCTTATATCTATTTCAGGCTCTACCTGTCGGTATCCCACAGAGGTACTTTAAACAAGCAACCAGTCTCATTACTAGATTCCTCTGGGCGAACAAACGGCCTAGACTCAGGACGAGTCTACTAGCCCTACCAAAATTCTACGGGGGTATTGCATTACCAGACATCCGTAAATACCACCAGGAGGCACTTCTAGCACGGATCTTGGATTGGTGCAGACACACAGATCAGAAGCTGTGGACACAAATTGAACAACGACAATTTAAAGATATCCCAAGAGAGCGGGTTGGTGCTTTGGAGAACTATCTCAATCAATTAAAACACACCCCACTATAGGGCCCACGCTCAAGACCTTCCATAGTCTGAGAGGGAAACAGGTAATCGCCTCCATCAAATCTCCCTTGTACCCCGTATTAGGCAATCCGAGATTTACTCCAGGGCTAGGCAAAGGCCCATTTCGGGCTCTGAAGGACAAGGGTTGCTTTCAGGCTTCCCATTTCGTGTCCTCAAATAAATGGCCCTCTATCGAGGCCCTCACCCGGCAAGAGGGGAAATTTAATTTAGATTTTTGGAGTGCTATCCAGATGCACCACTTCCTCCACAAATTAGGGTCCCCAACGGAATACACAGGTACACCGACACCATTTGAGTCGCTATGCATGGACACAGACCCGATGAAGCATACCTTATCGGTGATATATGGCCTGCTATCCTCACCGCCCGCAGGCTTTAAGCTCCCGGAGATAACAAAGTGGGAAACTGCTTTGGGACGCATGTTTACCCCTGCACAAACGGAACGCATCATACGGTTCACCCTTAAATCATCAGTTTGTACACGCATTCAGGAGTGTAACTATAAAATCCTCACTAGTTGGTACCACACGCCCGCTCTCCTTCATCGCCTCTTCCCAGAAGCATCTGACAGGTGCTGGAGATGCGGGAGGGAGAGGGGAACGTTGCTCCATATTTTTTGGAGCTGCCCCAAATTAGAACGCTTTTGGAAAGAGGTGCAGGAAATCTCCCAAAAATTCACAGATCGCCCGATCCCGTCCGATCCGGCCCTCCTTCTACTGCATGGCTTGGAGAGCCCTAGCAAGGTATACAAAAAGTCGGTGCTACGCCACCTGTTCAATGCAGCCAAATACTGTATAACAATGAACTGGAAGCGAGCGGATGCACCCACAGTGCAAATGTGGCTCAGAGAAGTTGAGGAGATAAACAAGATGGAAGACCTGGTTCTTTCCTCTTTGAACAAACACGATCACTATAAAAAAACATGGCAAACTTGGAATATGTATATCTATTCGGATGAAGGCAGGTCCCTACTAGATAGTCGGGCATAGGGTCAGCGGGTGGGGGAGCCCCCCCTCTCCTCCTCCCCCCCCCCTCAGCTGGTTATCTACCCTTTCACTTCCCCATCTCCCTCTCTATTTTCCACTTTCTACGCCCAATCCTTTTCTTCTACAGTTCTTTCCTTTCCTCCTTTTTCTTTGATGTTTATGGTAAACATAAAAAGGGATTCAGCAGCCGAGAAAAGTTTACACAACCAGGATATGGAGATAATATGCTATATATGCAACTGGGGAAGGTATGGGAACATGGGGAATGGTTCCCAGGTACATTTGCAACCTCTTTAACTGTAGTAATCTAGTTGTTAACACTAACGAAGCAGAGTTTTATGTGTTATGCTCCTCAGATGTCTTACACAATGTTATAACCTATTCTCTGTATGCTGACTCAATAAAGAATTTGCAAAAAAGAAAGCTGAAAATTGGTCTGGGCAGGAGTTTTCATTTTGTTTAACTTTAAGCATTATAAGTAAATTGGGGGGGGGGGGGAGGAAATCTCATTTTAAAGTACTAGGTTCAGCATGACATAATTACAAGGGTTTAATTCCATATTTAGCAGAGTTCCAGGGGTGTTACTCTGTTTTTTAAAGACCTCAGCATGATGTATGTAGAAACAGATGTTACAGTTTTAAGGAGGAGTCATGTATAAAATAATGATATATATATTTCTTTTATACATACAGACACACACAGCCTCTGGCACATGGACGTTTAGCAGCTCCTGTATGATGAAGCGTTAAACACCAGGCGATTTCCTGCACTTAGAAGCCACACAATTCACTTACAGGCATCAGTACAAGTTAATGGCTATACATAGCTGTGCTCCAGTACATACCAATTGGTTTTGCAGAAAAAGAAAGAAAAAAAAAAAAAAAAAAAAAGAAGAATCGTATACCGAACACCATCACACAGTTATCACTATATCACTATATAATAATTTACAATGGTGATCCTTTAAAAGAATATTGACAATAACACACGTACACAACTTCTAACATTTATTTCCATCAGTGATGGATTTGCCCTCACTTTTTCAATTTTAAATAATGATCCTTTTTCAACTTCATTATGAAACTATGTAGACTAAAAATGGTCACGAAAAGCTAACTTAAAGTTAAACTCCATGTTAAGTGAAAACCCTACCCTTGTGTGGACCCAACCTCCCTCACTCCTTCATTGCAAATATTACATTTCTGGTTTTGCCCCGGTATTCATTATTCCCCTAAAGCCAGTGCTGTGTTCTGACAGCAGCATGGGGACTTCCTATTGTGTTCCAGCAACAAAACTGATGTTCAAAGAATGGAAAGTGGAATCCCTCGTTTGGGGATATCGTCCGTAGGGAGATAGGGGTAGATCCCCAATATCCAGTGCCTCTATGGGGCGTGATCTGGAAATTTTGATGGTAGGCCCTCTTGCGGGCCTGGGCTGCTACCGCTGTAAATGACTTGACGTGTCGATTCACATATAAGATCAAATACTAGATACGAATGGAGCGCCCGAGACAAAGGTGTAAAAGTTGCAAAGGTGGATTTTATTCGGTAGGAAGAATAGTAAAAAGTGCCTCGGGCGCTCCATTTGTATCTAGCAACAAAACTGAGTCAGACTGCGTGCTGCTCAGCCATTCATAGGAAGCTATAGTGGCGGCCGATGGTATATTTTCTTGGGGGGGCAAACAGTGCACAGCCAAGCAACCCCACCCCGGTCAGGTTACTTGCAGCACTTACCCCGGGTAGCGCTACTGTTCAGGCATCAGGCGGCCGGCTTCCCGTTTTTCATTCTCAGCATCACCTCACCGTGCATCTGCTCCTCTGCACCATGGCGGTGTCTTCGCCATGAGTCTCCTCCCTCCTCATAGGGTAGCTTATCCTTTAGGCCAAACGGGTCTCAGGACCCATTTCCTGATTGGCTGGGAGGCAAAAATCAGCATTACAATAGTGAATATTCATTCTCTTTTGTCACACAACTGGGTGGGCTTCGGGCGCAAAGCTCTGCACCCCGAGCCCACCCTTTTTTGAAGCCTATTAGAGCCTCTGGCTCTAATCATGTGCTTAAAAAAAAAAAAAAAGCTGGTAGAAGCACCGAATGGCGGGGGGGTGTCCCCTTCTGCTGCCTATAAGAACAATCAAGCGGCTGAACTGCCACCATGATCATTCTTATGGTGTACAGACTCGCCGGCCGGAAAGAATGATCTCTGAATGGTGTCTGTAGCTGCAGGCATAATTCATATATCACCAAAGTCAATGACGTCATATGACGTCCGTGGGCTGGAAGTGGTTAATTATCCAGATAGAGACTGAATGTCTTTCAGGACAATTTCATGGGTCAGATAGTGAATGCATCAACAAGAAACGAAGCGTTACCAGACCTACTAATTATTAACAATACGGAGCGGATAGTGGTTGTGGAAATATGGGGCAACTTGGGAAATAGCGACCACAGGTCAATTACTTTTAGTATAAACAGAAATAGAAAACACAAGGGTAATACAAAAACATTGAATTTCAAAAGGGCCAACTTCCCTAAACGACACTCTTTGCTATTAAATGGGATAAAAGCCTAGGAACAAAGAACACAGAGGAAAAATGGGAGTGCTTTAAGAACATATAAAATACAGGTATTGGTCCGTGCATTCCTAGGGGAAATAAATTCTAAAGAGCCAACAGAAGTCCTGGGTGGCTTAATTCCAGCATAAAATTGCATATAAAAGCAAAGGAAAAAGACTTAAAAAAATACAAGGCTGAGGCATCATCATCAGCATTCCAACTATACAAAGAATGTAATAGGAAATGGAAGGGTGCAATCAGGGCAGCCAAGATAGAACAGGAAAAACACATAGTGGAGGAGAGTTAAAAAAAAAAAACCCCAAGCAATTCTTTAAGTATAAATCGTAAAAAATGGAGGTCAGAACATATTCGCCCCATAATGGATGAGGAAGGGAATCTGGTTACAAATGACAGAGAGATAGTGTAAGTATTGAATTTATTCTTCTTCTCAGTCTTCACAAGGAAAACAGGGTCAGTAACCAAGACTATAAAATGAATCTTCATAGCTTGTCACAGGAAGAACCCTCATGGCTAACTGAGGACAAAATTAGAAATAGGCTTGATAAACTCAACATTAATAAGTCACCAGGACCAGATGGCTTGCACCCGAGGATCCTTAAGGAGCTAAGCCAAGTGATAGCCAGACCATTGTTCTTATTTTTTTTATGGACCGTCTGACTGGAATGGTACCAGCCGATTTGAGAAAAGCCAATGTAGCACCAATTTTTTTTTATAAAGGGCCAAAATACATCCCTGGGAACTACAGGCCAGTTAGCCTAACATCAATAGTCTGCCAGCTCTTGGAGGGGACGATAAAGGGACTATATACAAGATTTTAGTAATCAGAATGGTATCATTAGCAGTAATCATCATGGATTCATGAAGAATCGTTCTTTCCAGACCAATCTATTAACCATCTATGAGGAGGTGAACTGCCATTGAGATGAAGAAAGGCCGGTAGATGTGGTGTTCCTAGATTTTGCAAAGGCATTTGATACAGTTCCCCATAAACCTTTACTGTACAAACTAAGGTCTGTTGGCATGGATCAAAGGGTGAGTACAGGCAGTCCCCTGGTTACAAACAAGATAGGGACTGTAGGTTTGTTCTTAAGTTGAATTTGTTTGGAAGTCAGAACAGGTACATTTTTTAAGTGTATCTTCAGCCAAAAAAATATTTTTAAGCTTTTTGGATAGTATAGGGAAGGGTTAACACCCCTGTAATGTTTGTTTTGCTGTCTATGTTTCTGTTCAGAAGATTTCACCTCACTTCCTGTCCCAATGAAAATTGGATTTTGAAAAATTTGGGTTGTTGTGAAAACAAGCCTTGGTAATAAAGCATCAGTGGAGACACCTTTTTCCCCATAACAACATTTATAGCAGTGAATTTCCCTTCCTATGGTTAGATTTCCTCTCACTTCCTGTTGTCTACCTCTGTAAGTAGGAGTCATTTGTAAGTCGGATGTTTGTAACTAGGGGACCGCCTGTACATCGATTGAAAACTGGCTACGGGGGAGAGTCTAGAGGGTGGAGAGTGCTTGGAATAGTCTTGTGTGGAAAGTGGGGCCCCCCAGGGTTCTGTCCTTGGACCAATCCTATTTAATGTATTCATAAATGATCTGGAGGATGGGATAAAACCGCTCAATTTCAGTCTTGACAGACGATAAAAAACTAAGCAGGGCAACAACTTCCACGCAAGATGTGGAAACCTTGCAAGAAGATCTAATCAAATCAATGGTGTGGGTTACTACATGAAAATGAGGTTGAATTTTGGAAAATGTAAAATAATGCATTTGGGTGCCAAAAATATGAATGCAGTTTACTCGCTAGGAGGAAAACCTCTGGGGAAATCTAGGATGAAAAAGGACCTGGGGATTCTAGTAGATGACAGGCTCAGCAATGGCATGCAATGCCAGGCTGCTGCAAGCAAAGCCAACAGAATACTGGCATGCATTAGAAAGGGGATTAACCTTAGAGATGAAACAATAATTCTCCCACTCTACAAGACTCTGGTCTGGCCGCATCTTGAGTATGGCGTCCAAATCTGGGCACCAGTCCTCAGGAGGGATGTGCTGGAACCGGAGGGGGTCCAGAGAAGGGCAACAAAATTAATAAAAAAGGCACAAACAAGTATTAAGAGCAACACCCAAAGTTCTGAGAAACCCCACAGTTTAGTATACATGTATAGTTGTGCACACAAGTTAACATACCCTGGCAGAATTTATGATTTCTTTTCCATTTTTAAGAAAATATGAATGATAAACACAAAGATTTCTTTCACTCGTGGTTCGTGTTTGGCTAAAGCCATCTATTATCAATCAACTGTGTTTACGCTTTTTAAATCATGACGACAACAGAAACTACCCAAATGTCCCTGATCAAAAGTTTACATACCCTGGAGATTCATGCATTCTCTCCCTCTCTCCCTCTCTCCCTCTCCCTCCCTCTCCAAACCAAAGTCAGGTAGACCAACTAAAATTTCAGCCACAAGTGCCAGGAAAATTGTTCTGGATGCAAAGAAAAACCCACAAATAACTTCAGGTGAAATACAGGACTCTCTAAAAACATGTGTTGCGGCTGCTTCAAGATGCACAATAAGGAGGCACCTGAAGAAAGATAGGCTGCATACTCAAGTCCCCAGAAGAAAGCCATTACTACGCAAATGCCACAAAGTATCACGCTTACAATACGCCAAACAGCACAGAGACAAGCCTCAAACCTTCTGGCACAAAGTCATTTGGATTGATGAGACCAAAATTGAGCTTTTTGGCCACAACCATAAACTCTAAACTTGGAGAGGAGTAAGCAAAGCCTGTGAAGCACGGAGGTGGATCGCTGATGTTTTGGGGATGTGTGAGCTACAAAAGGCACAGGAAATTTGGTCAAAATTGATGGCAAGATGAATGCAGTATGTTATCAAAAAATGCTGGAGGAACATTTGCATTCATCAGCCAAGAAGCTGCGCATGGGACGTACTTGGACATTCCAACATGACAATGATCCAAAACACAAGACCAAGTCGACCCTGTCATTGGCTACAGCAGAATAAAGTGAAGGTTCTGGAGTGCCATCGCAGTCTCCTCAATATCATTGAGCCACTCTGGGGAGATCTCAAACGTGCAGTTCAAGCAAGACAATCCAAGAAATTTCCAGAAACAGGAGGCTTTTTGCCAAGAGGAATGGGCAGCTTTACCATCTAAGATAAAGAGCCTCATCCACAAATACCACAAAAGACTTCACGCTGTCACTGAGGGGGGAATACACAGTATTAAGAACTTTTGATCAGGGTCATATGGGTAGTTTCTGTTGTCATTATGATTTAAAAAGAGTAAACACAGTAAACACTAACCACGAGTGAAAGAAAAGTTTTTGTGTTATCATTCCTATTCTCTGAAAAACGGCCAAGAAATCAAACCCTGCTAGGGTATGCAAACTGTATATGCATAATGTAAAGGCACAGGACTAAGCGTTCATATTGTCCATGAAAAAAGTCCTAAAAAAGTCCCAAACACAAAGGGCTGCTACCATATAGGAACAGAAGCCAAGCTCCAGATGAAGGCTGAAAGAAACAAGGAGAGAGGAGACTAAGTGCACTTAGAGGCGCCTCATTCCTTGTTTCTAAAATTAATAAAAGAGACTGGAGGATCTCAGCTATAGGGAAAGACTACAAGCACTGAACGTATTCTCTCTGGAGAAAAGACACTTGAGAGGGGATATGATTTCAATGTACATATACTGTACTGGTAACCCCACTATAAAGGAAAAAGCTTTTCCATGAAAGGGAACTTAAAAAAAAAAAAACATGCCGCCATTCACTAAAATTAGAAGAAAAGCAGTTTAACCTTAAACTGCGTAGAGGGTTCTTTATTGTAAGAGCGGTAAGGATGTGGAATTCTCTTCCACATGCAGTGGTTTCAGCGGGAAACATCAATAATTTCAAAACATTAGATGGGCACCTTAAATACCACAATATACAGGGGTAATACAATGTACTTATTCACATATAAGCACACACACGGGTTGGACTGGATGAACTTGTGTCTTTTTTCAACCTTACCAATTACGTAACTATATATGGATAGAGAAACATGATGAGATACAGAGGGTATACCTAGACCTTTAAAGTGTTTTTTTTTTTTTGGGTAAACAAACACATCCTGTTCCTTTAAGATTCCTTTCCCACTGGGGCAGTTTTCAGGCATCTTAGTGCTAGAAATGGCGCCTGTAAAGCTCCTGAAAACTGCCTCCCATGCCGCCCGAATGTGAAAGCCCCGAGTGCTTTCACACTAGGGTGGTGCGCTTGCGGGACGTTAGGAAAAGACCTGCAAGCAGCATCTTTGGGGTTGCTTGGGAGCACTGTATAAATCTGCCCTTGTCCATTGGAATGAATGGGCAGAGCTTCCAAAGCACCTGAAAAGCGCTTTTGAAGTGCCGCAACACTGGCGTTTTTAACCCCTTCTTGGGGGTTAAAAGCTCCCTGCTAGTGGGGGAAAGGTGCCGCTTAAACAGCAGTAATGCGCCGCTAAAACAAGCATCGATTTACCGCTAACGCGGCCGCAGCGTGGAAGGGGTCTAAAGCATTTTATACAGCACAGTGCTTGTGCTGTGTAATTTGGGCCCCCTGTAATACCTGGCTGATCCTGCCTGGCTATACCCTCCCCCCTGTAAGCGGAGCATGATATATCAGGGCTGCTGAGTTCTGACATCGCTGTCGGCGTTGGTGTACATGCCTCAGCCATCCGCAGCCTGCTATCTGTCTGTGCTCTCTCCCCCCTCCTTCCTTGTCAGCTCGTGACATTGCCTGCCCCCTCAACTCCTGCTGCTCAAATAACATTGCCATCTTCATACCATCCCCTCGGTTTTCTAATCCTGTGTGCGTGCCCCTGTGTGAGAGATTTATAAAAAATAAAAAAAGCCGCTATACCTCATTTCACAGCACTTCTCAACCATCATATGATTGGCCGGCTTTCTTTCTCTCCTCTCTTGAGTGACGTCAGTGGATGAATCTCGGCTCCGACCACTGCATCTATCAGACGGAGAGAGGAGAAAGCCAACCGATCATGTGATCGCTGAGAAGAGCTGTGAAATGAGGTACAACAGGCCTTTCTTTTATAAAATTGCTCACACAGGAGCAGACGGGATTAGAACACAGAGGAGATGGTATGAAGCTGTGAAAGCGGCTTAACAACCACTTTGACCCTTTTATTGCTGCCACTGTAATAGTTGGTACAGACAAATACTGTTTGGAGCAAGCCAGATCAGTAGACCTGGCATTATAGTCTCCATAAAACTGCAACCAGCTGCTGCCCAGAACTCTTAATTAAGAAATAACTGTGATTGGCAGTTAATAAGCAGCTTATATCTATTCTTTAAGTGTGCAGCACTCCCCTGTCCCACTGCTGCCACCACTACACTTATTACTGCCAATAAGACAGACCTTCTTACCAGTTTCATTGCCAGTGTTCTACATCAAGCAGGACAACGAGATTGGTGAACATTTTACATAAATGACAGCCCACGCTACTCTATTACCCTCCTACCTGTGCAAATAAAAAGCCACACGCACATCTCGGTATATAACCACAAGAAGTCAATCATAAATATTACGTGCAGTGCTAACCCTTATAAAAACGTTAAACACCTGCTTAAAGCATCAACAACCAACAGAAAATATCAAGCACAAAAGACAATAAAGCTAAAAAAATAAACACATCAAAAGTATGTGTGCAATTACATACATGTGCATCTAAAAATGTTATATATATATATCTAGCTCAAATATTTATTTCAGTAATTCAATTCAAAAAGTGAAACTCATTTTACTGTATATAGATCCAAGCATTTCTCTCTTTTTTTTTCTCATCGCACCCGACAGTAAATACATTTTACAAGTGGTTA
>BLSH010095888.1:1292784-1304853 GCA_018402905.1 Glandirana rugosa
GGATGGGTGAGCATGGATGGATGGGTGAGCATGGGTGAATGGATGGGTGGGTGAGCACGGCTGGGTGGGTGAGCATGGATGGGTGAGCACGGCTGGGTGGGTGAGCACGGATGGATGGCTGGGTGAGCACGGCTGAGTGGGTGAGCATGGATGGATGGGTGAGCATGGACGGGTGGATGGGCATGGCTGGGTGGGTGAGCATGGATGGATGGGTGAGCACGGCTGGGTGGGTAAGGATGGCTGGGTGAGCATGGATGAGCATTCATGGCTGGGTGGGTAAGCATGGCTGTGTGAGGATGGCTGGATGGGTGAGCATGGATGGGTGAGGATGGGTGGGTGAGTATGGATTGGATGAGGATAGGTGGGTGAGCATGGATTGGGTGAGGATGGGTGGGTGACCAGTGTAAGGTAAAGTCTACAGACTTGAAAAGATCAGTTTGTAAATGAATAGAAAACTGGCTAAAATACCGAATTCAGAGAGTAGTGATTAATGATTCTTACTCTGAATGGTCTAGGTTATCAGTGGTGTACCTCAAGGTTCAGTGTTGGGACCCTTACTTTTCAATATATTTATAAATGATATAGGGTCTGGGAGTAAAAGTACCATTTCAGTGTTTGCAGATGACACCAAGCTATGCAGTGGAATAACGTCCTTACAGGATGCCTCCAACTTACAAGCAGACCTCAATGCACATCTAATTGGGCGACTATGTGGCAAATGAGGATTAATGTTGATAAATGTAAAATTATGCATTTGGGGGCTAAGAATATGCATGCATCATAGATAATAGGGGGAGTACAACTGGGGGAATCCATAGTGGAGAAGGATCTGGGGGTTTTAGTAGATCATAAGCTTAATAATGGCATGCAATGCCAAGCTGCGGTTTCCAAAGCAAGCAAAGTCCTTTCTTGTATTAAGATAGGTATGGACTCCAGAGATAGAGACATTATTTTACCCCTGTACAAATCATTAGTAAGACCTCATCTGGAACATGCAGTTCAGTTTTGGGCACCAGTTCTCAAAAAGGATATGGGGGAACTGGAGAAAGTGCAGAGAAGGGCAGCCAAACTAATAAGAGGCATGGAGGAGCTCAGCTATGAGGAAAGATTAGAGGAACTGAATTTATTCTCTCTTGAGAAGAGGAGATTAAGGGGGGATATGGTCAACATTTACAAATACATAAGTAGTCCATATAGTGAACTTGGTGTTGAGTTATTTACTTTAAGGTCATCACAAAAGACAAGGGGGCACTCTTTACGTCTAGAGGAAAAAAGATTTCATCTCCAAATACGGAAAGGTTTCTTCACAGTTAGAGCTGTGAAAATGGGGAATAGACTCCCTCCAGAGGTGGTTTTGGCCAGCATGGTAGATTGCTTTAACCACCTCCCGACCACCTGCCGTGTTTTCACTGCAGCAGTTGGGTTGCTGTGTGCGAATCGCCGTAAAAAGACGGCAATCTGCGAACGGCCGCTAGGGGGGGTGCGTGCCCGCCGCACTCCTGAGGAGTGTACCCACGGCTCGGGCTGACCCGATGTCCGCCGGCGAGCCGCGATGAGCGGCCACAGGCAAAGAACGGGGAACCGCCAATGTAAACACAGCGGTTCCCCATTCTGACAGTGCAGGCATGGGAGATCTACTAATCCCTGTCACTGGGATCAGTTACATCTCTCATGCCCATGGTAGCCCAACCCCCCCACAGTAAGAACACACCCAGGGATACTGTTAACCCCTAGCTCTCCCCCCCAGGTTAACCCCTTCACTGCCAATGACATTTATACAGTAATCAGTGGACATTTAAATTTCTGATCACTGAATAAATGTCATTGGTCCCAAAAAAGTGTAAAAAAATGTCCGACATGTCCGCTGCAATATCACAGTACCGCTAAAAATCGCAGATCGCCGCCATTACTAGTAAAAAATTAAAAAAAATAAAAACCCCTGAAATGAATTCTCATCATCCATAAACGTGGCCACTTTTGCGCAAACCAATCAATAAACGCCAATTGTGATTTTTTAAATCACAAATATGAGGAAGAATATAAATCGGCCAAAACCGGTGAAAAAAAATGTTTTTTTATATATTTTTTTTTGGATTTGAATTTTAGCAAAACGTAAGAAATTTGGGTTTGTTTTGCAAAATGGTCGCTCTTCTTTTGTTTATAGCGGCGAACAGAAATTATGCAGAGGCGATCAAATACCACCAAAAGAAAGCTCTATTTGTGGGGAAAAAAGGACGCAAATTTTGTTTGGGTGCAACGTCGCACGACCGCGCAATTGTCAGTTAAAGCGGCGCAGTGCCAAATCACAAAAAGTGCTCTGGTCCTAAAGCTGGAAAACCTTCCGGTTGGTAAGTGGTTAAAAAAGGCCTGGATTCCTTCCTTAATTTAAATATTATAGCTGGTTATTAATATTTTTAGGTAAAGTTGATCCAGAGTGAATCCGATTGCCTCTCGGGGGATCAGGAAGGAATTTTTTCCCCCCGCTATAGCAAATTGGATCATGCTTTGCTGGGGTTTTTTTTTTTTTTTTGGTTGAACTAGATGGACTTGTGTCTTTTTTCTGCCTAACTATATAACTATGTTTGCAGTCTCCTACCATCTCTTGTATCATGTCTGCAGTCTCTAACCATCTCCTGTGTCATGTCTGCAGTCTCTGACTATCTCCTGTGTCATTTCTGCAGTCTCTGCTGTGTCATGTCTGCAGTCTCTGACCATCTCTTGTATGTCTGCAGTATGTCTGGGGCTTTTTCTAACAGACTCTCTAACAGAGGCCCTCTCTGTGTCCATTACAGAGACCCCCCTCCAGGTCTCATTAGAGTACTCTGCTTCTCTTCCTGTATTTTGTTTATCGTTAAGAGATCGTGGGAGGATCTCAGGGTAACAAAGACTCCTTAGGGGAGCATCTCTGTGTTTAAGTCATTGCCATAGAAACATTTGTAAAGGGGAGAAGTTAGTAAAATGACCACACCCATGTGGGGGCGCCAGAAATATTTCTGTACCCAAGCGTCTGTGACCCTAGGATTGGCCCACTCCTCTTCCACTCCTCCATGACGACATCACAGAGCTGGTGGATGCTAGAGACCTCCCGTTTGAGAATGCCCCACAGATGCTCAATAGGGTTTAGGTCTGGAGACATGCTTGGCCAGTCCATCACTTTTATCCTCAGCTTCTTTAGCAAGGCAGTGGTCATCTTGGAGGTGTGTTTGAGGTTGTTATCATGTTGGATTACTGCCCTGCGGCCCAGTCTCCGAAGGGAGAGGATCATGCTCTGCTTCAGTATGTCACAGTACATGTTGACATTCATGGTTCCCTCAATGAACTGTAGCTCCCCAGTGCCGGCAGTACTGGTACTGGCCCAGACCATAACACTCCCACCACCATGCTTGACTGTAGGCAAGACACACTTGTCTTTGTACTCCTCACCTGGTTTCTGCCACACGCGCTTGACACCATCTGAACCAAATAAGTTTATCTGGGTCTCATCAGACCACTGGACATGGTTCCAGTAATCCATGTCTTTAGTCTGCTTGTCTTCAGTAAAGTGTTTGTGGGTTTTCTTGTGCATTATCATTAGAAGAGGCTTCCTTCTGGGACGACAGCCATGCAGATCAATTTGATGCAGTGCTCAGTATATGGTCTGAGCACTGACAGGCTAACCCCCCCACCCCTTCAACCTCTGCAGCAATGCTGGTAGCACTCATACATCTATTACCCAAAGACAACCCTTGGATATGACGCTGAGCACGTGCACACAACTTCTTTGGTCGACCATGGCGAGACCTGTCCTGTTCAACCACTGTATGGTCTTGGCCACCATGGTGCAGCTCAGTTTCAGGGTCTTGAAATATTCTTATAGCCTAGGCCATCTTTATGTAGAGCAACAATTCTTTTTTTCAGATCCTCAGAGAGTTCTTTGCCATGAGGTGCCATGTTGAACTTCCAGTGACCAGTATGAGAGAAAACTAACGAGTCATATGACACTGGGGAGGGAAAATGGCTGATTGGGCCCAATTTGGACATTTCCACTTAGGGGTGTACTCACTTTTGTTGCCAGCGGTTTAGAGTTGTTGAGTTATTTTGAGGGGACAGCAAATTTACACTGTTATACAAGCTGTACCCTCACTACTTTACATTGTATCTAAGTGTTATTTATTCAGTGTTATCACATGAAACGGTTTCCAAAAAAGAAAAATATTTACGAAAATGTGAGGGGTGTACTCACTTTTGTGATATACTGTACCTAGTACATGATCCAACACTTTCAGGTTGGGAGCGCTGGTGGCCCGCTCCCGCTGTGAAAGCAGGAACATGGATCAATGCCTTCCTCTAGTAAAAGCACCTCCCACAGTTTAGTAAATCACTGGCTAGGCACACATTTAACCCTTTGATTGCTCCTGAAGTTAACCCCTTCCCAGCCAGTGTCATTACTACAGTGACTAGATTTTGCATATTTTAGCACTGATCACTGTATTAGTGTCACTGGTCCCCAAAAAGTGTCAGCTATTATCCGACTGTCTGCTGCAATATTACAGTCCCAGTATAAGTCACTGTTCGCCGCTGTTACTAGTAAAAAAATAAAATAAATAAAAATATCCCGCAGTTTGTAGATGCTCTAACTTTTGCACAAACCAATCAATATATGCTTATTAGGATTTTTTTTTCTACCAAAAATATGTAGCAGAATACATGACCTAAACTGATGAAGAAATTAGATTTTTAATTTTTTTTTTAATGGATGTGTTTTATAGCAGAAAGTAAAAAATATAATTTTTATTTTTTTAGTTTTTTTTTTATAGCAAATAAAAATAAAAACCACAGAGGTGATCAAATACCACCAAAAGAAAGATCTATTTGTGGGAAAAAAGGACAAACGTTTTATTTGGGTCCTGTGTCACAGGAACACGCAATTGTCAGTTACAGTAAAGCAGTGTCATATCACAGAAATGAAAAAAATCTATAAGTTACAGCGCACACATGATACATACTCCTGTCAGGCTATTTTAAAAGCATCTAAAACGGGGTACTTTGCAGCAGTCAATGGGCTTAAGCACTTCATGGCCATTCAGTTTGACCAAACCCCCGTATTTTTGCATTTTTTGCTACATACGTTTTAGATGCTTTTAAAATAGCCTGACAGGAGTATGTATCATGTGTGCGCTGTAACTTATAGATTTTTTGTTTGTTGGTCGTTACGAGCAGCACCATGCGTTTGGTAGGGTGTTCCCCCCAAATATCTAGTTTTGTTGTATGCTTTATGCTTGGGTCCTGACCAGACCTTTTTGGGTTGGTGAACCCCATCCTCCTTAATTAGCCCCAATCAGTGTCCACCTGATCCATGGGATGTGTCCTCTGGTCTCCCATAAAGAGAGGCGTTAGCGTCCATGGTTTAAGAGATAGGAGCATTCACTCTAAGGTCAGTGTAGGTTCCCATTGGTAACGGGGTACTTTGCAGCAGTCAATGGGCTTAAGCACTTCATGGCCATTCAGTGTGACCAAATCCCCGTATTTTTGCATTTTTTGCTACATACATTTTAGATGCTTTTAAAATAGCCTGACAGGAGTATGTATCATGTGTGCGCTGTAACTTATAGATTTTTTTGTTTGTTGGTCGTTACGAGCAGCAGCATGCGTTTGGTAGGGTGTTCCCCCCAAATATCTCTCCGTTCACTGTGCAGAGATGGACCTGTCAGAGTCTCTATCTCCTCTAATGGACCGTCTGTCTGTTTTATATCCGATCCCATCCGCCAGACAGATGGAAAATAGGACCACCATCCGTCTGGATGGCGGACAGGATCGGATCGGATAGCAGCGGGTATCAGCAGAAATAACACTGCTGACATCCGCTGCCCCATAGGGGAGACTGGAGGGTCCAATCAGGTCCATCTGGAAAACTGACAGGCAAACCTAATCGGAAAGCCCGGGTGAAAGGGCCCTATGTGTTTTTTTAAGCATTGCACCACAATTGTAAATCTGTAAAGCATATATCCAGAAACAGAACTTGAAGAAACTGCTCTTTTACTAAACATTGTCCGTGAAATTGATAAGGAGTATTGTAGACACTCATTAACCACTTCCTTACTGGGCACTTAAACCCCCTTCCTGCCCAGACCAATTTTCAGGTTTCAGCGCTGTCGCATTTTGAATGACAATTGCGCGGTCGTGCGACATTGTACCCGAATAAAATTGATGTCCTTTTTTCCCCACAAATAGAGTTTTCTTTTGGTGGTATTTGATCGCCTCTGCGTTTTTTATTTTTTGCGCCATAAATAAACAAAGAGCGACGATTTTGAAAAAAGAACAATATTTTTTACTTTTTGCTATAATAAATATCCAAAAATAAAAAAAACAATTATTCATCGGTTTTGGCCGATTTCTATTCTTCTACATATTTTTGGTAAAAAAAAATTGCACTCGGCCTTTATTGATTGGTTTGCGCAAACGTTATAGCGTCTACAAGCTATGGGAATTGATTTATGGCGTTTTTATTATTATTTTTTTTTTTACTAGTGATGGTGGCGATCTGCGATTTTTTTATTGGGACTGCAATATTGGGGGGGACATGTCGGACATTTTTGACACTTTTTTTGGGACCAATGACATTTATACAGCGATCAGAAATTTAAATGTCCACTGATTACTGTATAAATGTCATTGGCAGTGAAGGGGTTAACCTGAAGGGGGCAGTGAAGGGGTTAAATATGTTCCCTGGGTGTGTTCTAACTGTGGGGGGGCTGGGCTGGCCGGGACATAACAGGTCTAACTGATCCCAGTGACAGGGATCAGTAGATCTGCTTGTCCCCCTCTCACAGAACGGGGAACCGCGGTGTTTACATTGGCGGTTCCCCATTCTACAGCTCTGTAGGGCGATCGCAGGTCAGGAGCGGACATCGAGTCCGCCCGACCCGCGGGCACGCCCACGCAGCGTGCGGCGGCCGCGCGCGCGCTGCCGCCGCTTGTGAGTGCGCGCAGGGGGCGTGTAAAGGGGCGGACGTCTATAGACGTCCTCCCGGAGATTCAGATCCGCGCTGTAGACGTCTTTCGTCTATAGCGCGGATCTCTACAGGTTAAAAATCTGCTGCCATCTGTGTAAGTACAACTTGTGACATTCATTTAACTGTCGGTAAAGTGTATATGAATCTGTTGTGGAATTGAATTTTGTCTGTGACACATTAACACAATTTACTCCAACGTGCAAGAGATCCTATTTTCATCCATCATTATTATTATTACCATTATGGCTTAGCCACTTACCAACCCACTCAGGTATATATGTTTGCAGCTCACCCCTCCTGTGACACAGCGGATCACTGTTACTGGTACAGGCGGTCCCCTAGTTACAAACATCTGACTTACAAACGACTCCTACTTACAAACGGAGGGAGACAACAGGAAGTGAGAGGAAATCTCCCCCTAGGAAGGAAAGTTCACTCCTGTAAGAATTGTTATGGGAAAAGGTGTCTCCACTGAAGCTTTGTCACCAATCCTTGTTTCCACAACAACCCAAAATGTTCAAAATCCAATTATCATTGGGACAGGAAGTGAGGTGAAATCTTCTGAACAGAAACACAGACAGCAAAACAAACATTACAGGGGTGTTAAATATTTTTTTTTTTTGGCTGAAACTACATTTAAAAAATGTACCTGTTCCGGCTTACAAACAAATTCAACTTAAGAACAAACCTACAGACCCTATCTTGTTTGTAACCTGGTGACTGCCTGTAACTGGGTATCACGTGACTTCTATGATGGCTACCTGTACCATGTGATTTGGCAATCACAGATCACAACCATAGGCAAGCTGTTTATGAATGGAAAACCCAACTAAAGCTATTGCTTCTACAATGATCATCACTATATAAGCAATAACAGTGTAAGGCTCCGGATCGGATGGGATTGGATGAAAACGGACAGGCAGATCCATTTTCACCCGATCTGCTCATAGAGAACAGTGGGGATCTGACACGTCTGTCCCTTCACAGTGTGCAGAGACGGACTTGTCATCTGCCGGCTCAGCGGAGATCAACGGAGCGATCTCCCGCTGAGCGGATCCGCTCCATATGAAAGGGGTCATAAAGGAAAAAAAAATCCTGATCACCCCCTCCCCCCAGAGCATTACTATGGTGACATTGAGATACTCTGATGACAGGATGTTAATAAAAGTGTAAAGAAAAAAAAATTTTTTTTAAAAATTTAAAAAGTAGAATTAAAAATGAATTGCCATGCCTTTTACTAAATACCACAGACTGTATACTTTTCAATATTTGTACTGTCCTGGCATTTTAAGGACCTCAAGAAATGAGATAGGCCATCAGTACATCAGAATTGATCAATTTTCAAATATATATACCATAGTTTGTAGATTCTTTCCCACAAATCAATTAATATACACGTATTGGGATTTTTTTCCTACCAAAGACGTGTAGCAGAATACATTTTGACCTAAATTTATGAAGAAATTTGACTTTATTGGATATATTTTGTTACAGAAAGTACAAAATATAGTTTTTTCAAAATGTTTTGGTCTTTTTTCATTTATATAATAAAAAAACCCAGTGGTGGTCAAATATCGCAAAAAGAAAGCTCTATTTTGGTGAAAAAAATTATATAAATCTCATTTGCCTACAGTGTTGTATGACCACGCCAATTACCAGTTAAAGTAGCGCAGTTCTAAAAAAGCAAAAAATGGTCTGTTCATGAAGCGGGTAAAACCTTCCGGAGCTCAAGTGTATAATGAATTTGTCACAGCCATAGCATCAGAATGTTAAGCCTCATACACATGCTCCGATTTTCGGATGTCAGAACGTCCGGTTTTTGTTGGATGCTTGCCTCATGTCGAAAGTGAAGAGCGTACTAACAATACAAATGACCGAACTCAACGTCAGAAGTGACTTAATGGTTTCAATATTTTTGCATCTTTTTTTCGTTTCTGAGCATGTGTACGATTTTTTTTTTTTGTACGAAAACCATACTAACGGAACGAAAATCGGACATTGCTTTGTCGTACGACAAACATTTTCTAGTCTGCACATCCAGCTTTTGTCTGACAAAAAAATCTAAATCTGCTGTCAAAAGGAGCGTACTAAGGGTAAGAATTTCGGACGACAGGCTGTTTAACGACAATTCCCGTCCGAATTTCGCATTGTGTGTACGGGGCTTAAAAGTGTTGTACATAAGAACTACCTGAATTTGCCATTGTGGAAAATAGCACTAAAATCATATCTCGGCTTCGTGAATTTGGAGCAGGACTTTCCAATATGATCACAATACCAAAACAGTGTCACAAATACTTCATGGAAAGCTGCTTTCTTCTTAATTGTACTTTCTTTGCACTTCATCTGTGTGCATGTTGGGTGTTATGTTAAGTCAAAAACGACTTCTATTTTTGGATAGAGTGAGGTAGGAGTAGAACTTTCCATTCACTTTCTAGCCTGTTGCCAACATTTTCACAAGACAGAAAGCCAGTGAAAGCTGCAACAGGAACACACACTGCGATGAAATTCTGACAGGGGTTCTAGCCTTCCCCTATTCTACTAAAGAAAATTGTTTTTTTTTCTGTCTATGATGTTGGAGAGTTCCCATCCCTTTCTGTCTGGTTGACAGGAAATCTCTTGGAAAGTTGTAAGTACCAGACGGAGGTCCAACCCTCCCCCTTTCTCTTAAAAACTAAGAAAAATATGTTTTGGCTGGACATAAACGATACCGTCTTCCCACCACTGTGGCACATATATGCATTCATGGGGTCCAAGGTTGTGTGCTGAATTTCACACTCACTCTTGTTGACGTTGAACATCCAGCACTGAAACGTTTAGTTCTGTGTATAGAGGGGGTGCAGATTAACATCTTGATATCTCTCCTCCAATCGCAGAACACCTTCAGTATGGAGGTGCTGATGGAACAACCTACTGTGATAACTGTAACCAGAAGTACAGGTCTTTGGCTGGGTTCACACCTAATACTGGCTCACAGCAGGGGTCCAGTGCATCCTGGTTCACCGATTCAGGTCCGATTCAGCCCAAATTTTTGGTTGAATTCAGACCTGAAACAGATTAAAAGACGTACAGGGCCCCTATGCAAATTCGCATCGGAACCGCTCCGGAGATATGTGAACCGGCTCCATAGAGAGCCAGTCAAAATCTCCTGTTATTGCAAATTGGATGTGGAGAATTCGCACCCAATTTGTAATGGTGTGAACCCAGCCTTAAACGGTTGATTACTAAAATGGAGGAGTGCAAAATCGGGTGCAGCTGTGCATGATAGCCAATCAGCTTCTAACTTTAGCTTGTTCAACTTAAGCCTCGTACACACGGGACGACGATCGTATACAACAGGTCGTACTAACGATCGTTGTATGCGATATCGATCGTTTGTATGCGCGATTAGAACAGTCGAACATACGACGGTCGTACAAGGGGAGTTGTATGAGCAGACTAGAAAACTTGGTCGTACCAACAAGCTCTCATACGACCATTGTATCGTGTGTACAGAGCAGTTGGTACAACAAGTTGTACTGTGCAAAACACGCATGCTCAGAGGTCAGGAACGGCCGGATGCTAATTACATGCACCTGAACGTTCTTTCTGTGCTCGTACGATCGTGTAGTGCAGTCAGTATGCAAGTTACATTATCCAACATATGATTTGAGACGATCGTAAGTACGATCGTCGTCCCGTGTGTACGAGGCTTAAGCTTTGACAAAAAAAAAAAAACTTGGAAGTTGATTGGTTTCTCTGCGGAGCTGCACCAGATTTTCCACGCTCCCGTTTTAGTAAATCTTCCCCAAAGAATATGTAAACCCAACATTTCATATTCTTTTTGATTTTATATGTGCCTGCTGTACCATGTACTTATACAAGAAAGGACCCTGTTCTCTTTGTATTGCTTCCTTTGTGTAAAATCCCCAATGTTCCTTCCAGTCCCTCTGCTTTCTTTTTAAAAACTGACCAAAATATGCATGAAAGCACATCCATCCCAGTGTAGTCAGTTCTCCAGCTGTGCTGAAATCTCAGTCTGCTCACTGCTCAGACTTGCCCTGACACCCCCCGCCTTTCCCTGCACAGCCATTCACTGGGAAGATCAGTGTACTGCTGCTTCTCCTCCCCCAGCTCTCTGAGCTCCTTATTCAGTTGAGAAGAAATGGTAGGTGATCAATTTCTTCATTTTCCAAAAAATTGTGAAAAAATATTACAACTTTAAAAAACTCACCATGCCTCTTACTAAATACCTCAGATTGTCTACTTTCCAAAAATGGGTAATTTGGGGGGTATTTGTACTGTCCTGGCATTTTAGAAATGAGATAGGCCACCAGTACATTTTCAAATATACTGTATATATCCGTGCTTCTCAACTCCAGTCCTCAAGGTGCCCCAACAAGTCATGTTTTTAGAATTTCTCTCAGATGAAACGACTGTGGTAATTACTAAGGCAGTGAAACTAATTCTTAAGTCGCATCAAAGTTGGACCAAAGTAGTGCAGGGACTACTTTGAAGTCACTGCAACTTGAAGTTGAACAGATATGAATGGTACTCATTAGAAATCATTGGGTACAACTTGTCATGCGACTTTGCAGTCCCAAGTCTCAGGACAAGTCGCACAAGTGTGAAAGGGGCCTTTATTGGATATGTTTTATAACAGAAAGTAGAAAATATTGTTTTTCTTTCAAAATTTCCAGTCTTTTTTTCATTTATATAGCAAAAAATAAAAAAACCCAGTGGTGATCAAATACCACCAAAAGAAAGTTCTTTTTGTGTGAAAAAAATGATATAAATTTAATTTGCATACAGTTCTGCATGCCCACACAGTTGGTAATTAAAGTAGCGCAGTGCTGAATAGCAAAAATGCCCTGGTCATGAAGGGGGAACCGTGAGTTGCACAACACTACACTGGTACAGGTTAGGCACACTTTTAACCCTTTGATCGCCCTCTGATCGCCCCCCTCCTTCACTCCTGTCACCCCTGTCTCTGTGCCATATAGGGCAGTGATCTTATTTTTACTGATTGCTGTACTTGTGACACTAAATCAGTGTTAGGGTAGGTTAGTAGTAGGCCCAGGTAGGCATAAATACCCCCCTT
>BLSH010095888.1:1304863-1335134 GCA_018402905.1 Glandirana rugosa
ATATATATATATATATATATATATATATATATATATATATATATATATATATACACCCAATAAAGGATTTAACCCCTGATTGCCCAGCAGTGGCAACAGTTAGGTTTTAGCATGTGTTAGGGTCAGCGTAAACACCAGGCAGGGCCAGTTAGTTAGGTACTCTGACACGCATACACACATTAGATAGATGTTATATACTATTGCAGTATCTGATCAGATCAATATTTCATCTGATCAGATATATATTAGCGTCCCCAGTACATTAGTGTTCTAAAAAAATGCAGCGTTAGCGGGATCAGCCCAGATATCTGCTAGCACCTGCGTTTAGCCCCTCCGCCCAGCCCAGCCCAGCCCACCCAAGTGCAGGATCAATAGAGCGCTGACACTTACTAAACATATCACGCATATTTGCAGCGTTCGCAGGGATCAGGCGTGATCTCTGACAGTGAATTTGGTAGCATTTGAAATAGGCTCTGACAACCAGGTGTGCTATTTTGCCTGTGAGTCACACTAGTGTACGTATTAAATTTAGAATGTCCAGTCGCACGTACACTAACGAAGAGGCCTACGTGTTGCTGAGTATGACAGATGAGCGCGATGGGGAAGCTCCACTGTTAGATTCAGGCTCAGCATACTAACCAGTAGACAGCAGCGGCACCCTGTCAGATAGCTCTGATGACGGAGTGGTCCCTGCTAAGGTCAGACGTACCAGATCCTGTTCTGCTGTCACTGAGGCGCAATTCGGCCCTAATAAACCACTTCAACACCCAGTTTGCTGCACTTTTTATTCCCAACCAAGTTATGTGCGTGGACGAGTCCCTGATTACCTTTCCTGGCCGTCTTGCTTTCAAACAGTTCATCCCCAGCAAGCGTGCCAGATATGGGGTCAAGATGTACAAGTTCTGTGACAGGGCTACAGGCTATACTTTTATCGTTTATGAGGTCAAAGACAGTCACCACATAGAGCCGGAAGGATGTCCAGACTACATAGGGAGCACTGGCAAGATTGTGTGGAGCTTGGTGTCACCCTTATTCGGAAAGGGGTGCCACTTATACGTGGACAATTATTACACGAGCGTGCCACTTTTTAGTCACTTGTTTGATCACCAAATTAGCGCATGAGGCACCGTACGACCTAATCGCCAGGGCTTCCCCCAAAGGCTTGTAGATTCCTGTCTTGGACAGGGGGAGAGAGCTTGCTTGAAGTGTAATAATTTGCTTGCGGTGAAGTGGAGGGACAATCAGAATGTTTTCGTTCTGACCTCCCTTCATGCAGATACGACAGTGCAAATTTCTACGGTGACTGGTGTTTTGGAGAAACCCCTCTGTGTCCACGATTATAACCTAAATATGGGAGGGGTGGACCTTAACGACCTTGGCACCGTACCTAATTGCCCGTAGGGCCAGACGCTGGTACAAAAAAGTGTCTGGATACTTATTTCAATTGGCTTTGCTGAACGCTCATGTCTTATACAGAGTTTCAGGACTGACAGGATCCTTCCTCAAATTCATGGAAGAGATCGTCACAGCCCTTCTGTATCCAGATGGTGCTGCACCCCAACTTCACAATTTGAATGCAGTTAGCCGGCTGCATGGGAGGCACTTTCCACGCCTCCTCCGTGGTACCCCAGGTCAAAGAACACCCCAAAAGGGATGTCGTGTCTGCAGACGACGCGGATACAGAGCTGACACCCGCAGTTATTGTTCCACCTGTCCTGACCAGCCTGGTCTCTGCATCGGAGAATGTTTTGAACGCTACCATACATTAGTGGATTATTAGTGTAGGGTGCAGCAGACACAGTGATAGGCACACTTACATAGGGTCTCCAAAGATGCCAGAGCATTTTGAGAGACCCAAACCTGTAACCAGTTAGTTTAGTTACAAAAAAAAAGCGTACCAAAAAAAAAAAAAATTAAAATAAATGAATAAAGCCAAAAATAGTTGTACGTTTCTTTTTTTTTTTCTCTCTCTTGTTTTCTCTCTAATCTCTCTCTATTGTTAATATTTTTTATGCATGCCTGTAATGTTTTGTTACTGTTTTTTATCATGTTGTCTTTGCTGGTATGTAATTTTTTTTATGCTACTGCTTACCTGTAATGTTTTATTGTTAATGTGTTTTATCATTTTTTCTTCTTAGCAGGTATGTAATTTTTTTATGTTACTGTGTTTTATTAATTGTTTATTCCTCTTCAGGTACGCCATTCTGCTGCAGTACTGATTTATTAGTGGTGACTCCAGCACTGTTGGTGGTGATTTCACCACCACAGTTAAAAAAAGAGCATATATACCGGAGTATAGGGGCAGTGGGTGGAAATTGGGGCGGATTGCCCCTATGCTCCGGTATATATTTTTAAAAAGGGTCTATGTCCACCATTAGAAGTGGGTGGATAAAGGGTAGTTTTCTAATAGTGGGCATACCCGATTGATTCTTTTATTTTCATTTAACCCACAGGCTGCATGAAAAAAAAAGAACATTACAACATATGCCCAACAAGGACCAGCAACATACTAGTATGTTGCTGGTTTTCTCAGGCTCTCCTGTCCCACCGGGGAATGCGAGAATGCAGCCAGTGGTTCCGCCAGCTGACCATAGAGCTGATCGAAGACTAGAATGGCTCCAATCATCTCTATGGCCTAAGAAACCGGAGGCTATGAGCATTTCGTGACTTCGGTTTTGCCAGATATAAACAGCGCCATTGGGAAATTGGGGAAGCATCTTATCACACCGATTTTGGTGTGGTCAGATGCTTTAAGGGCTGGGGAAAGATCTAAAGTCTAGTAGACCCCAGACTAAAAAATATGCGACACTACCTATTTTTATCATAGGGGATATTTAAAATCCCTGTGATAAAAATAAAAATCATTAAAAAAAAAGATGAAAGGGACAGTGTGGAAAAAAAAATGCACCCCTGTCCATCCGTGTATGTGCACAAGTGTCAGTCTCGTGTCGTATGTAAACAGCAATTTCTCCATGTGTGCGAGGCATCACCACGGAAGTCAGATCGTGTGCAGTAATTCTAGCAGTAGACCTCCTCTGCAGATCTAAAGTGGTAACCTGTAAAGGCTTTTAAAAATGTATATAGTTTGTCGCCGCTTTGCGGGTGTGCGCAATTTTTAAAGCATGTCATGTTTGGTGTCTATGCACTCAGCATGAGATCATCTTTTATATTTTACCAAACATTTGGGCAATATAGTGTGTTTATTCAAAAAAGTGTTTTTTTCCCCCCAAAAATTACTTTTGAAAAATAATTGCGCAAATACTTTGTGAAAAAAAAATTGTAACACCCACTATTTTAATCTGTAGGGCCTCTGCTTTAAAAAATATATAATGTTTGGGGGTTCAAAGTAATTTTCTAGCAAAACAAAATTGTGATTTTACTCCTCACTATCTATCTATGGTTTTGGAGACCCTGAAATGTCAAGGTTGCGCAAACCCCCCCAAATGACCCCATTTTGGAAAGTAGAAACCCCAAGGTATTTGCTAAGAGGCATTGTTGTGAGTATTTTGCAGCTCTCATTTGTTTTGGAAAATGAATAAATAAACTGAATTTTTTTTTTTCTTTTTTCAAATTTCAAAACTTTGTGACAAAAAGTGAGATGTGCAAAATAATCAATGTGTCTCTCAGCAAATAGCTTGGGGTGTCTACTTTCCAAAATGGGGTCATGGGGGGGGGGGTCTGCTATCTGGGAATTCCATGGCCTCCGAAACTGTGATAGGTAGTGAGGAGTACAATCACCATTTTATGGCCTTAGAAAGCCTGAAGGCGGTGCTTGGGTTTCGGGGTCCTGTACTCGGCTAGACCACCAAAAAGTCTCACATATGTGGTATCCCCGTATTCAGAAGAATGTATTTTGGGGTGTAATTTCACACATACCCATGGCATGAGCTATTTACCTCAATAGGCTATATGGGGTGTGTAATCATTAGAGGTTTTTCGTCCATAAACAATAATAATTGCAAAAGTGGGTAGAGGCTCCCCCGCCTGTACCCAAGATGGACAGTAAAGATTGGACTATTGCGACACCATGGGGTAGTAAAGGTATACAACATAGGGAATTAAAATTACATCAAAATTTTTATTGTATCATAAAAGGTATAAACACATAACAAAGTGCATTGTTGACAGACAATTAAAAAATTTTTTTACAGTAGAATTAATTACACCATTCTGCCTTATACCCCCTGTATATGAGAACGAGGGGGGAAGACGAAGGGGAGATGGATTCAGATGGCGTTGGAGTGTAGATACAATATGACCTCTACATGTTTTGCGGATAACCGCTTCATCAGGAGGAATATGTACAGTAGTTGAGAGTATATTATTAGTGAACAATATTTACATAACATCGAAAAATATCTGATCAATATAAATACTGCAGCATTACACTACTTCACATATAGAATACATACATTGGGGGAGTATATCTATAATGGTTTGCCGCTTACCCACGTGTCCAGTACCATCAAGTGCGACGCAAGCACTCCAGATATCCCTCGTTGGCAAAGGTGGGGTGTTGTGCATGGAAGATTGCCTAGATAGTGAATCCTATATTAGAGTAAATGCAAGGATAATAAGTTACCTGGTATCTATGCGTTTGGGCAAGGGTAGGTGAGCGGGGAAGGGGGGGAGGACAAGGGGGGAGGAAGGGGAAAGCCTCAACCAGGTGGTGTGGAAGGACCTGGGCCAACGTCCAGGAGGATCCAAGGGGAAGGCAGGGTGGGGAGGGGTCACCCAATCACTGTATAGAGATAGGCACTCTGCTGATACCTGATGGATATCAATGTTGCATCAAAATGTCCTCCTTGGATGACACGCTCGCTCTTACGCAGTCTAAGGCTTGGGTGTTATGCCCTTTGGCAATTGGTGTAATTAATTCTACTGTAAAAAATGTTTAATTGTCTGTCAACAATGCACTTTGTTTTGTGTTTATAACTTTTATGATACAATAAAAATTTTGATGTAATTTTAATTCCCTATTCTGTATACCTTTACTACCCCATGGTTTCGCAATAGTCCAATCTTTACTGTCCATCTTGGGTACAGGCGGGGGAGCCTCTACCCTCTTTTGCAATCATACCCATGGAATGTTCAAGCAACATATCATTTAGTAACAACTTTGTGGAAAAAAATTGTAATTTCCCCAAAACTTGTGGCAAAATGTAAAATATTCCATGAACTCAACATGCCTCTCAGCAAGTAGCTTGGAGTATCCGTACACGGATAGGCTCCCAAAAAGTCTCACACATGGGGTATCCCCATACTCAGGAGAAGCAGCAGAGTGTAATTCCACATATACCCATGGCATGTGTGAGCAATATATAACTTCAGTGACAACTTTGTGTATCTTTTTTTTTTTGTAATTTTTCAGTCACTTGTGGCAAAAAAATAAAATATTCCATGGACTCAACATGCCTCTCAGCAAATAGCTTGGAGTGTCTACTTTCCAAAATGGGGTCATTTGTTTTTGTTTTTTTGCTATCTGAGCATTTCATGGCCTCCAAAACTGTGATGGGTAGTGTGGGGTGAAGGTATCATTTTCTCCCTTAGAAATCCTGAAAGCGGTGATTGGTTTTTGGGGTCCTGTACACGGATAAGCTAATAAAAGGTCTCACACATGGGGTATCTCCATATTAAGGAGAAGCAGCAGAATGTATTTTGGGGTGTAATTCCACATATACCCATGGCATGTGTGAGCAATATATCATTTTAGTGACAACTTTGTGCAATTTTTTTTTTGTCATTATTCAATCACTTATAACAAAAAAATAAAATATTCAATGGGCTCAACATGCCTCTCAGCTAATTCCTTGGGGTGTCTAGTTTCCAAAATGGGGTCATTTGGGGGGGGGGGGGGGGTTGTACCGCCCTTCCATTATAGCACCTCACAAAATGAGATAGGCAGTCATAAAATAAAAGCTGCATAAATTCCAGAAAATGTACCCTAGTTTGTAGATGCTATAACTTTTGCGCAAACCAATAAATATGTGGCTGAATGCATTTTGGCAAAAATTTATCACTAAAATTTAATTTATTGTATTTTTGTAATAAAAAGTTGAAAATATAATTTTTTTCAAAATTTTTGTTCTTTTTTCATTTATATCGCAAAAAATAAAAAGTGCAGAGGTGAACAAATACCACCAAAGGCAAGCTCTATTTGTGGAAAAAAAGGGACAGAAATTTTGTTTGGGTACAGCATTGCATGACCATGCAATTACCAGTTAAATCAGCGCAGTGCCAAATTGAAAAAAGTGCTCCGATCCTAAAGCTGGAAATCCTTCTGGGGCTGAAGTGGTTAAACATCTTTTGTTGCTGGTTTCAAAAACGTTGTTCCGGGTAGTGTGTCCTTCTACTGTGCTTTCATAGTGATCAGTGGTGGTCCATCCATTAGGGGTGCACGGGCCCCCCTGATCCATGCGCCTGGCCCCCTAATATACATGGTGGCACCGTGGGGTGCCGGATGCATGGATTCCAATGGGGCTTATCTTTTTTTGAAGCACGTGATTAGAGCCAGAGGCTCTAATGAAAGCTGCCACCCGTAGGAGCGCTACCCACCTGCGACCTAGATGGGTTAAGTGGGGGGGGGTGTAGGTGACCTGACCGAATGACAGCGTGGGGGGGAGGAGTCTGGGGGTGCCGCCTGCCGACCGGCAGGGGTGGTTGTTGGGTCAACCATTCTTTAAAATTATACTTTAAAGCCAACCAATAAAAACAGACCTTTCAAGCCTTGGTGATTTTACAAAGTGCTGATTCTTAGGCTAACTTTTGTTCAGTGCTATTGTTTTAAAGGGAAAAGTCAAATGGTTTAGAGTGAATTTTATCTGACCCTTTTTTTACAGTAATTTAAATGGTACTTTTTTTTTTTTTTTTTAATTAAAATCTTTTTTTTTATTGTTTTGCATCTAAACACTTAGCATGGGGTGCACCCATGACACAAAATAAAGTAAATCTAAAGGAAAAAAATCTAAGGAAATTGTATAGTGTGTATCCAGCTTTACTATGTAACTATGCAGCTTTCAGACTGTATCTGTTTGATTGAAACTTTAGCTAAAGTAGGCTAGGTGTGCGGGATTCCTGATGTGTATGATCCCACAACGAGGGATGAGCTTCCAAATAAAATGGCCTCTAGGTGTCATTCCAGGCAAAGTGTAGGGAGCATACATGAAAGTCAAGTATAAGGTAACGTATTGGTCAGAATTATTTGTAAACAACTTTTGTCAGGGATAAAACAATAGCTGATATATATAGCTAATATATACAAAATACATATATAAAAATCTTTACAAAATATAGAACACTATACATAAGATGCTACAAACTTAAATAAAATGGGGAGGGGTTCTTGAATACTTTAGAGAGTAGCACCATGTAACTTTATGGCACCACTCTCTACAGCATTCTCTAGGGTCCCGGACATCCTAATGACACACCATTCAGGTGGCAGTTCCTTGGTTAAATGTTGCTTTGTGTCATCAAACCCAGAAGACGACTGTTACTGGATCACAGATATTATAAGTCTGCAGGGCACAAGGGCTGAGATAAGTTGATAAGACGAATATTGCATCAAGATATGTTTTTTGTTGGTTTTTTTTTCATTTTGTTTATAGACATGGGGCATTTTTTAACCACTTGGCCACTAGTTTTTTTTATTTTCTACTGTATAAATGGGAAAAAAATGCAGAAAATTTTGAAACCCCCCCCCCCCCCGAACTTTTCTTTGTTATACAATTTTACAGACAAATAATCTTTTTTTTTAAATTTAGGCCATACTGTAGTCTGTTTCGGTGCCGATGTGACCCGGTGCCGATGTGTCTACCCGATGTAGATGGACATGAATGAATGCGGGGAACACCCTCCGTGAGACTGATGGCCTCCTTACCTTAGGAGGCAGATGTCCTGCTTGCCTGGGGCGATTCTGCTCTCCCTCCTCCTCCCTTCTCTGTGCGAACCAGGGAGTGCTGGATGGCTGAGCCGCTGCAGGCTGTGCGTCTCCTCCCTCCTCCTCCCCCTTGGCAATAAGATTGCTTCTCCTTTCGGTCAATCTGGAAAAGTGGTCTCATGACCCATCTTCCTGATTGGCAGGGTGGAGTTTCAGTGTGAAAATAGTGAATATTCATTCGCTATTATCACACAACTGGTTGGGCTCAGAGCGCAGTGCACTGCGCCCTGAGCCCACCCTTTTTTGAAGCCTATTAGAGCCTCTGTCTCTAATCACGTGCTTCAAAAAAAAAACACCCCACCATTGGAATCCATGCATCCGGTGCCCTGTATGTAGATTAGGGGCAGCGCTCGTGCACCTCTAATGGGTGGGCTGCCACTGGCCTGCTTCATTTCTTTGGTAAAAATAACACAAATCAGTGTATATTATTTAGTCTGTGTGAAAGTTATATAGTCTTCAAAATATGTTATATATATTTGAAAATTGATCAACCCTGATGAGGCCGTAAAATGCCAGGACAGTACAAATTCCCCCAAATGACCTCTTTTTGGAAAGCAGACAGTTCAAGGTATTTAGTAAGGGGCATGGCGGGTTTTTGAAGTTGTAATTTTTTGTCACAATTTTTTGGAAAATGAATAAATGAACACCTAATAACAGATTGATGGCCGATTTTTTTCAAAATCGTCAGTTGAGGTGATCAAATACCACCAAAAGAAAGCTCTATTTGTGGGAAATAAATGACAAACATTATATTTGGGTACAACGTTGCATGACCACATAGTTGTCAGTTAAAGTAACGCAGTGCCATATCGCAAAAAATGGCCTGGTCAAGAAGGGGGGTAAACCTTCTGGGGTGAAGTGCTTAAATAAATCCTCTCACATACGTTGTACCTCTTTATCTGCAATCTTCTCTCCTCCACATCCATTCAAAGTCCAGAATTTATAAAGCTTGTCTGATATGTCAGAAAAAAGGGGACAGAGAGATGAAGTTACACCCTACAAATCTCAGTGAGGAGAGGTCTGACAGCTGTTTTGAGGGAAGGGACACTCCCCTTCCCCACACAGAAACAGAGCTGAGGCTGTCTATCAACTGGATCACCCCCCCCCCCCCCCCGTTAATTCCTTCTCTCTTGGTGTCAGGAAAACTTATCGGAAGTGACTCATGCTGATAGCAGAGGAATGAAGCAGCAGACAAAAGTGACATTTTGTGCTCTTAATTGAAACAAGTACACACTATAGAGGGTTATGCTTTGTTCATATTTCATGTTTGAGGTTTACAACCACTTTAAAGTAGACGTTCACCCTAAAACTAAAATCTGTAAATCTACGGGCAGCCACAATCTAAGACTAACTTAACTAGCCATGTAAAGAAGAAATCGGTATACATATCTTTTCTGAAGCCGCTCTGCTCCGGTCCCACGCAGAGCTGTCAGCGGCGGCCTCTCTGTGTAGAGGCGGGTGCAGAGGAGGCAGCCGACAACGGAAGCTCCATAGTAACTCTATGGTGACGTCACTTCCCAGGTATTTCACAGCCGTTGTCGGCTGTCTCCTGCCCAGAGCTTCCGCTGCTGGAGACCGGACCGGAGCGGCTTCAGAAAGGTATGTATAGCGATTTCTTCTTTAGAGGGCTAGATGGGTTAGTCTTAGATTGTGAATGCATTTAGATTTACAGATTTTAGTTTAGAGTGAACTTCTACTTTAAGTTAGGACCAAATTTTATTTATTAACTGACAAAACATTGTGAAGGAGGAGAAAGTAAATGTTATGTGATGTAGATAAATCATATTGATTAAAACACTGACACATAAACTGTATGTTCCTCAATGACAATAGCTACATGTAACAAAAATAGAAAAAAAAACCTCAGTAACCTGTTTTCTGACCATAAAAATTAGAAGACACGAATGTATACACAAGAGCACAATTAAATCCTTGTTTGGGCACATTGGCGATAATAATTCTGTTCTTAAATCGCCACAAATATTTATAAACCATACATAAATCACACAAAACAATCAATTTTCAAAACAAGGAGAAGGATCTTCATTTTAGCTAGATGACTGTAATTTTCAAAGCTCATTGGACTTGGCTGAACATAACTGTAAAATAACTGTAATTTAAAAAAAAAAATAAGGATCCTTATTCTGGTATTTTAGACTCTAGTTCCCTGAAATTGTTAGGTAATGTCTATAAATATTCAGTGTGAAATACCATAAAGTGGTTCTAAAGCCAGGACATTTTTTACCTTAATGCATTCCTTGCATTTAAGTAAAAAACGTTCCCGTAGCTGTACCATCCTGTCACCTCACTAAATACTTGAGTACCTGAGTTCTATCTCGAATCAGAGCTGTGCCCATCTACAGCGGCACTTGTCTGTGTTCCTCTCCCCACAGGACACAGAGACAGCAGCAAGAGCCATTGGCCTCTGCTGCTGTCAATTAAAAAAGAAGAAAAATGGGTGGGGCTGAGCCCTGCTGTGTGTCTATGGATGCACACAGCTTGGCTCAGGAGTGAGCCCACAGGTGTGCTTCCATAGCAAGCAACTTGCTATGGGGGCAAACACAGTAGTGGAGGAGTGGTGAGCTCCGGTGTGGGACCTCAAAAGAGGAGGTTTGAGGATGATCTGTGGAATACTATTGCACAAAGCAGGCTAAGTATAACATATTTGTAATAACATTGCCCAGAAAGCAAGCAATTGAGCTGCAAGTTTGAAAACGACTTGCTACGTTATTGCTAGAGTCGCCAGGCTTCACAAGTTTGTTGCACAATTGCAGCAAGTCTGCACCGCATGATTCCAGATCAACTTGCTTTGCAAACATTCTGCAAGTCTGCTGCAAGTTCTGGTTCAGTTATGTTGTGCAATAGTCATTCCACCACAGGGGTCACTGTGACTTGCTGTAGACTTCCCACTGCAACTTTGCTCTTGCTAGAGACTTGCCACGCAAATTTTCTACAAATTGGAAAAGTGTCAACTAGAACTTGTGCTTCAAGTGCTCTGCAAGTGTACAACTTGCCAGTGAAAAATGTGAAGCAAGTTAACAAGACTTACAATTCAATACTGGCACAAATTTGTGGCAAGTTACCCTTGCTATCGGGTGGGAACCTGGAATCACTACCCATCCTGTGTATGCATGTACTAACACTGAGAGTAGATGAAGTTATTGTGGATTGTTAAATAACTTTTTGATGGACACATATGTATAATATTTGGATTATAAATGAGCGATGGGAAGCATTTATGTGGATATACCATGCATCCGTAAAGTATTCACAGTGCTTCGCTTTTTCCAAATTTTGTTATGTTACAGCTTTAATCCAAAATTGATTAAATTCATTATTTTCCTTAAAATTCTACAAACGCTACCCCATAATGACAACGTGAAAGGAGGTTGTTTGAAATCTTGCAAATTTATTAAAAATAAAAAACGAAAAAATCTCATGTACATAAGTATTCACAGCCTTTGCCTAATACTTTGCGGAAGCACCTTTTTCACCAATTATAGCCTCAAGTCTTTTTCAGTATGATGCTACAAGCTTGGCACACCTGTTTTTGGGCAGTTTCTCCCATTCTTTGCAGGACCTCTCAAGCTCCATCAGGTTGTATGGGAGGCGCCAGTGCACAGCCATTTTCAGATCTCTCCAGAGATGTTCAATTGGGTTCAAGTCTGGGCTCTGGCTGGGCCACTCAAGGAGATTTGCAGAGTTGTCCCGTAGCCACTCCTTTGTTATCTTGGCTGTGTGCTTAGGGTCATTGTCCTGTTGGAAGATGGACCTTCACCTCAGTCTGAGGTCCAGAACGTTCTTTCATCAAGGATGTCTCTGTACATTACTGAATTCATCTTTCCCTAAATCCTGACTAGTCTCCCAGTTCCTGCCACTGAAAAACCTCTCTACACCACCATGCTTCACTGTAGGGATGATATTGGCCAGGTGATGAGCGGTGCCTGGTTTCCTCCAGACATGACACTTGCCATTTGGGCCACAGAGTTTACACTCTGTTTCATTAGACCAGAGAATTTTTATTCTAATGGTCTGAGAGTCCTTCAGGTGCCTTTTGGCAAACTCCAGGCGGGATGTCATATGCCTTTTACTGAGGAGTGGCCACTCTACCATACAGGCCAGATTGGTGGAGTGCTGCAGAGATGGTTGTTCTTATGGAAGGTTCTCCTCTCTCCACAGAGAAATTCTGGAGCTCTGTCAGAGTGACCTTCGGGTTCTTGGTCACCTCCCTGACTAAGGCCCTTCTCCCACAATAGCTCAGTTTGGCCGAGCGGCCTGCTCTAGGAAGAGTCCTGGTGGCTCCAAACTTCTTCCATTTATGGATGATGGAGGCCACTGTACTAATTGGGACCTTCAATGCTGCAGAGATTTTTCTGTACCCTTCCCCGGATCTGTGTCTTGACACAATACTGTCTCTGAGGTCTGCAGACAATTCATTGGACTTCATGGCTTGGTTTGTGCTCCGACATGCACCGTTACAGTAACTGTGGGACCTTATATAGACAGATGTGTGCCCTTCCAAATCTTGTCCAATCAACTGAATTTACCACAGGTGGACTCCAATCAAGTTGTAGAAACATCTCAAGGATGATCAGCACCTGAGCTCAATTTTGAGTGTCATTGGAAAGGCTGTGAATACTTATGTACATGTGTTTTTTTTTGTGTTTTATTTTTAATAAATTTGCAAAGATTTTATACAAGCTTTTATCATGTTGTCATTATGGGGTATTGTTTGTAAAATTTTGAGGAAAATAATGAATTTAATCCATTTTGGAATACGGCTCTAACATAACAAAATGTGGAAAAAGGCAAGCATTGTGAATACTTTCCGAATACACTGTATGTATATAGACATTTTTGAGACACTATAAGTCACATTTTGGAATAATATATGTAGCACCCTCTTTTGTGTGTGCTACTAGAATTAGTGTAGGCAAACTTTAATCTGGCCCAGGGATAAGCCTGAGACATTGAATCTGGGTCAGGGTTATTAGAGGCCAGGGTTGAATGACTCATCCTGGCAGCTCTCTGGTGCCTCCCCCTGTTTCTAGAATGTTGGAGAACATTCTAGAAGATAGTGAGCGGAAGCTAGGAGGGGTTGCCTTGAATATTTAGCCAATCCCCTGGTTGTTGGCCTGGCAGGGAACTATGGAGCCTTTAAATCAGTGGTTCTCAACTCCTGTCCACTAACAGGCCAGGTTTGCAAGATAACTGAAATACATCGCAGGTGATATCATTTGCTGCTCAGTGATTGCAGTATTCTAGTCTGCATCTCCCCAAGGTAAAACTTAAAATCTGGCCTGTTAGTGGGTCCTGAGGAAAGGAGTTGAGAATCACTGCTTTAAATAGTCATGAGCCATGCCAGCAAGGGAGTCGGGTGGAAGTTGGAGAAGCAGTGCTGAGGAGAGTCTGTTGGTGGCCCTTGAGGGACATCTGCCGGGTAGGGGTTTTACCTCGGGCTGGAGCTCGGGAGGCTGGCCTGGAAGCATCCCACCACAGTTGGAGGGACCCTAACTGGAGAGGCAGCAGTAGCAAGAAGAGAGCGAGTAGATCAGCAGGGACCAACAAGGGGAAAGACTGCCAGCTGTAGCAAATCTCTTTTGAAGACTTCATCCAACCTTGCCCTGGGGAGTCTCCATGTGTATGCCAGTCAGGAAGACTGTAAAGAGAATGCAGCCGGGTGGGCTGGTTGCAGCCAGATGGGCTAGCATTTCTGCAAGCAGTAGAACTGGGATCAGTGTCTACAGGGAAGCAGAAGGTGGTGTGATATGCTGTTCACTCCACATGTGCTATTTTACCAAGGGACTGAGAGTTCCTAGCCTGTAATGGGATATTGCTGAGCTAAAAAGAGACTGTTAGTTCCTCCTGGAGTGATCCAGCAGAAGCTATACAAAAGGGAACCAAGTTCGTGCAGGAGGATAGAAGAAGAGGAATCTGTAGATAGGAAGGAAGTTGTCCCTGGTTCTGTTTATTTAACATTTGCAAGTTGGGCATCCCATAGTCCCTTACCCCATGCAAGTTATCATTCCCTAATAAAACAACAAAAACAAGCCAAAGGACTGATTTCTGTATCTAGATGAAGAAAGAAAACGCTGTGCGACTGGCTGCACAGCAGTGGGAAACCCTGACATCAGCACCTCCAACTCCTAGTGTTACATATAATTATTTTTATTTATCATTTCTTATTTGTCAGCAGTGCAACACATTTGTTTATATATATTACCAGGGGGCATGTCTTACATCTGCAGAAAGACCAAGGCTTCCACATGGAGAGCAAGTGTCCTTTCCTATAGGATGCTGTCAGGGGAAAGGCTTTCTATTCGGGCTTGAACTAGAAGGCTCTAAACACCTTTTTTTTTATTGCACCTAGAATGTATTTAGCTGATTTAAACAAAAGGACCATATGCATTTTAATTACAGCCTAATATTACTTAGTAAATCAATATTATTTATATAGCATTTATGATATTACAGCATTTAAAAGAGAAGAGCAGGATTTCAAAATAACAAACAATCGTACTCACCTAGGTGGATGCCGCATCTGTCCGATGCTGCATCTGTCCCTCGCAACCTCTAAGAGCGAGAACTGAGTGATCAAAGACAGCTGATCGCTCAGTTCTTGGTCTTCAGTGAGCTGAGAGCTGGTGATCATCAGTCAACAGCTCTGGGCCCTACCATTTCAGTGCTCAGTGGAGTGGTTTGCTGGGGGGGGGGGGGGCAGGGTGGCAGCGGCTTCCTGAGTCTCTCCGCAGTGTGCTGAGATGCTGAGCCAGTTGCCGCTCAGGCATCACGGTGGATCCTGTCATAGGCAGGATGTCTCCAGAACCTGGACCTGCTGAGTGATGTTGGAAGAAGAAGTGCACTCCTGTGACCTACAGAAGAAGTAGAGCCAAAAGAGTTTTGGTCCTACCTCTCCTTTAACAGTGAAAATTGTGTAGCACTGCCCCAGTAGGGATTGCTGTGTGTTGACTTCCCTGGGCTTTTCCCCTTATTATTTTTCAGCCAGTTGCTCAGGGTTTTCATAAAACCGCCCTTACTGTCATCATCGTATCTAATAATCAATCCAGGGATTTGGTTTTTTTGGTATTTATTGTTGGAACTTGGATAGGAGAAGGGAATAGTGGGATACTCCAACTGGAACTAGTTACAATTGAGGACAAATCTCACTCGACCTCACAGGTTAGATGTGGTAACAGATTTGCTGCTATACCGAACAACACTTGTATGGGAAGAATAAGTCCTTTGCTTTCTCTGGCAGCAAACTTGATGAAGCTGTTTATCTTCAGGACACTCACTAGTTGAAGGGATGGCCCTCACAGGACAGGCCCCAGGGACCGATACGATTTACTGTAGGCCGAAGCAGATCCTTCCTAACTTGTCTCCCTTCCCTCAGGTCAGGCACCTGAAGCTGCATGGCAGCTTCTACAGAGGAGAGCAGCCACCCCCTCCCTCAGGGACCCTGCTGTACAGCCGAAGACCCAAGCACATGTGCCCTTGGCATATATACAGTCGCCCAGCATGCACTGAGGCACTTTCCTCTGCCAATGGCCAGTGCTGTAACTATGCCTATGCTCTCATTATTATTATTATTACTATACAGGATTTATATAGCGCCAGCAGTTTGCGCAGTGCTTTACAAAAATGAAGGCAGACAGTACAGTTACATCACAATTTGGTACAAGAGGAATCAGAGGGCCCTGCTCATTAGAGCTTACAATCTAAGAGCGAGGGTCAATTGATACAATAGGTAAAAGCAGTGGGGGATGAGCTGATGCAGAAAGAAAGAGTATTAGGTAGAAGCAGGATAGGCTTCTTTAAAGAGAAAGGTTTTCAGGGATCGTCTAAAGATGGATAGATTAGAAGACAGATGGACTGATTGGGGTAGGGAGTTCTAAAGGATGGGAGAAGCTCTTGAGAAATCCTGGAGGCGAGTATGGGAGGACGTGACAAGGGAGCTAGAGAGCAGAAGGTCTTGGGAGGACCGAAGAGGGCGGCTTGGTTGTTATTTTGAGACTAGGTTAGAGATGTAGCTGGGGGCAGAGTTGTGCATGGCTTTGTAAATTATTGTTAGTACTTTGAATTTTATACGTTGGGTGAGGACACTGAGCGGTTGGCAAGGTACATAAGTCTTGCAGCAGCATTCATTATTGACTGAAGGGGGGATAATGTATGCAAAGGTAATCCAATGAGGAGAGAGTTGCAGTAGTCAAGTCGAGGCGAGAGATAACCAAAGAGTGAATTAGAAGCTTGGTGGTGTCATTGGTTAAAAAAGGGCGTATTCTAGCAATGTTGCATATGCTGAGGCGGCACGATTTGGACAGGGATTGGATGTGGTCTTGAAAGGACAGTTCAGAGTCTAGGGTTACCCCTAGCACCCTGGCATGTGGGGACACATTAATAGTTGTGCCATTGACAGATAAGTCAGGGGAAGGGGCACGTGGTGGAGGAAATATCATGAGCTCAGTTTTAGATACATTCAGTTTGAGGAAGTGCTGTGACATCCAGGCTGATATGTCTGTTAGTAAAGCAGTGATCTGTGAGGAGACTGATGGGGTGAACTGAGGGGTAGAGAGATAGATTTGAGTGTCATCGGCATATAAATGATAGCGGAAGCCATGGGAGGTTATCAGTTGACCCAGGGAGGACGTGTAGATCGAGAATAGTAGGGGTCCAAGGACAGAACCTTGGGGGACCACAACAGTGAGAGGAGTTGGAGAGGAGGAAGTGGAGTTGTAAGTGACACTAAAAGTGCGGTGAGATAGCCAGGTTTCCTTCCACTGTTCAATATGCCCCCCTATTGGACCAGTGTAAAACATTCAGACAACATGAGCAGCACCTGAACACCATGAGCAGACCCTATCAATAGATCCCTGCTCCCTGGTAGGCAGAGAGCATCTAAATTTACCTGACAGCCCTCTTGGTAAAGAGACCCAAAAACGATACTCTCTTTTAGCACCTACCTAGGAGTAGCTACAATTGTTATATGATCAAATAGATATTTTTTTTAATCATTTATAGTTTATATAGTTTACATTCAGGAGTGTACTTATAATTTCAACTAATAAGTTTGAACAAACTGATTTGAACAAACGAGGGTTTGCATGCCCAAAAGCAATAGTGATGTGGCTTGGGGTGCAGCCCTATATAAAAGCACAGGAGAAAGCAGAAGCTGCTATTTTGAGTTTCAGGGAGGAAAAGAGCATAGACCTTAAACATAAATTGCTGCCCAACAGACCTGCACAGGAGTTTTCTCGAATAACTGGTACAAACGCGAGAGTGAACAAGTTGGACAAGATCAGGATTAGGGTTTGTGAGTTTGAAAAAAAAAAAAAGAAATAAATGTACTGGGAGGAAGTAGAATGTACTGTACTACTGTTGTCCTCATGGGTCTGCAGAGTGGGTCAATGACCTAAACTGGCTGTTTAGCAATCCATTTGTTATCTTCCTGTTAACAACCACAACAAGTTTGGTTTACATCAGAACTCCTGAACAGAGAAAAAGGTCTGATCTGAAGGACAAACCCTATTAAAGTCTATGGGACCTGAACTTAAAAAATGAAAAGTCCCAATTTTGAAGGCTTATATGCAAGTAATTGTTCAAAAAAGGGTATGGGGGTCCGAGTACTGCCCTGGGGGACATGTATCAGTGCATACATTTAAAAAAAAATTGTTTTTACAGGGGTAGGGATTTTATTGATGCTAAACCACTTCAATACTTATACACCCTTCCTGCCCAGACCAATTTTCAGCTTTCAGTGCTCTCACACTTTGAATGCCAATTACTCAGTCACGCTGTACCCAAACTATTTTTTTTTATAATTTTCTTTACACAAATAGAGGTTTCTTTTGGCGGTATTTAACCACCACTGGGTTTTTTATTGTTTGTGACATAAATGAAAAAAGAGTGAACATTTTGAAAAAAAAAACACTTTTTTTTAGTTTCTATGATAAAATTTTGCAAATAAGTAATTTTTGTTCATAAATTTGGGCCAAAATTTATGCTGCTACATATCTTTGGTAAAAATAACCCAAATAAGTGTATATTATTTGGTCTGTGTGAAAGTTATAGGGGCTGATTTACTAAAGCTGGAGAGTGCAAAAACTGGTGCAGCTGTGCATGCTAGCCAATCAGCTTCTAACCTCAGCTTGTTCATTCAAGCTTTGAAAATTGATCACACCCGATGCACTGAAGGCCTCATCTCCTTTCCTGAGGCCCTGAAATGTCAGGACAGTACAAATATCCCCCAAATGGCCCCAGTCAAAGGTATTTAGTAAGAGGCATGGCAAGTTTTTTGAAGTTGTAGTTTTTCCCAAAATTCTTGGGAAAATTAAGAAATTATTATTATTTTTTACGCAAAATTGTCATAATAACAAGTTATTTCTCACACAGCATATGCATACTTCCAATTACACCCCAAATTGCATTCTGCTACTTCTCCCGAGTATGGCTATACCACATATGTGAGACTTTTTCAAAGCCTGGCCACATAGTGAGGTCCAACATGCAGAGAGCACCGTCAGACGTTCTAGGAGCTTAAATTACACATACAATTTCCTAACGACTTATTACACATTTGAAGGCCCTGGAGCAGCAGGACAATGGAATTACCCACAAAATAACCCCATTTTGGAAAGTAAACACCCCAATGTATATTCTATGAGGCATTATGAATCTTTTGAACGGTTCATTTTTTTCCAAAAGTCTTCGCAAAACTTGGAAAGAAAATGAAAACCTATTTTGTTTTACACAAAGTGGTCAAATTATAAGATATTTCCAACACGTAGCATGTACATAGCAAAAATAACACATTCTGCTACTCATCCTGAGTATGGTGAAAACACAGGTGTGAGACTTTTACACAGCCTGGCCACATACAGAGGCCCAACATGCAGGGTGCAACGTTACGAGTTCTAGGAGCATAAATTACATATAAAATTTCCTAACAACCTATTACATTTTTGAAGGCCCTGGAGCACCAGGACAGTGGAATTACCCACAAAATGACCCCATTTTGGAAAGCAAACACCCCAACGCATATTCTATGAGGCATTATGAGTCTTTTGAACATGTCTTTTTTTTCCACAAGTTTTTTAAAAAGTGGAAAGAAAATGAAGACATATTTTTTTTTACACAAAGTTGTCAATTTATAAAATTTTTCTAACACATAGCATGTACATAGCAAAAACTACCCCCCAAAATATATTCTGGTCACATAGAGAGGTCCAACATGCAGGGAGCACCATCAAGCATTCTAAGAGCATAAATTACACATTTAGTTTCCTGACAACCTATCACACTTTTTAAGGTCCTGGAGCACCAGGACAATGGAATTACCCATGAAATGACCCCATATTGGAAAGCAAACACCCCAACTGGTGACAGGTATTCGGGTACTCTGATGGGCTGGTGATAGGTACTCGGGTACTCTGATGGGATGGTGACAGGTACTCGGGTACTCTGATGGGATGGTGACAGGTACTTGGGTACTCTAAAGGGGTAGTGACAGGTACTCAGGCACTCTGATGGGATGGTGGCAGGTACTCGGTTACTCTGATGAGATGGTGACAGGTACTCGGAAACTCTGATAGGATGGTGACAGGTACTCTGGTACTCTGACGAGATGGTGACAAGTACTCAGGTACTCTGATGGGATGGTGACAGGTACTCGGGTACTCTGATGAGATGGTGACAGGTACTTGGGTACTCTGATGGGATGATGACAGGTACTCGAGTACTCTTATGAGATGGTGACAGGTACTCGGGTACTCTGATGGGATGGTGACAGGTTGGTACTCGGTTATTCTGATGAGATGGTGACAGGTACTCTGAACCTCTGATGGGCTGGTACACAGGTACTCGGGTACTCTAAAGGGGTAGTGACAGGTACTCAGGCACTCTGATGGGATGGTGACAGGTACTGGGTTATTCTGATGAGATGGTGACAGGTACTCTGACGAGATGGTGACAAGTACTCAGGTACTCTGATGGGATGGTGATAGAGAGGTCCAACATGCAGGGAGCACCATCAAGCGTTCTAAGAGCATAGATTACACATTTAGTTTCCTGACAACCTATCACACTTTTGAAGGTCCTGGAAAACCAGGACAATGGAATTACCCATGAAATGACCCCATTTTGGAAAGCAAACACCCCAACTGGTGACAGTTATTCGGTTACTCTGATGGGCTGGTGACAGGTACTCAGGTACTCTGATGGGCTGGGGACAGGTACTCGGGTACTCTGATGGGCTGGTGACAGGTACTCTTGGATGTGACTGGTACTCTGATGGGCTGTGACAGGTACTCTGATGGGCTGTGACAGGCACTCCTCATTTGGGGGACTGAGCCGTTTGTTGACATTTGTGACCGGCTGTGATTGGACACAGCCAGTCACTTGGTAAAAAGACAATTTAATTGGCTCTTTACCCTAATTGGAGATGGGCTGTGTCCGAGGGACATGCCTCATCCCCGATTGCCGCGCTGCGGGTGCTGCAGAGCCCCCCTGCCCAAAGCACCCACCCCCCATGTTGAGGACGCTCATTCCCCCTTTCCTGGCCTGCCGGGCTGTGTGCTCGGATAAGAGTATGGATTTTGGGGGGCCCCACACATTTTTTTTTAAATTATGGAGTGGGGTTCCCCTTAAAATCCATACCAGCTCATTGACAGCTCATCAGTTGTTAAGGACACTGTGGCCAGCTTCCCGGCCCGCTACTTAACAACCAGCTATTCAGTGCACCCTAATTGGGCAAAGCTTTGCTCAATCAGGGCTTATAATGCACAGTGCAGCGTGCATCCATCGTACGCCCTGCAAATTCAGATGTTGAAAGAGTTGCTCTTCGTGAAAGATGACCAAAAGAACAGTGGGCGGGACTGTTAGCACCATTCTAGACAGGTGAACCCCAAAAAGCCTACTTTAAACTGGAAACAGATAAGGCCCAGGACTATGAGACCCTAAAGGCAGAGATATTTGCACGCCTAGGGGTCACCAAGGCAGTCCAGGCCCAACGGTTCCACCTCACCAGGAAGTGGCTACAGCCGGAGTCTTTGCCAGGTCCCCAGATTGTGGAGCGCATGGTCATGGAACGCTATCTATATGCGTTTCCTGCTGCTTTGAGGAAGTAGGTCAGACACGGGGAACCCAAAACTGCTAACCAACTTGTGGACCTCGTGGAGAGATACACTGCTGCTGAGGACTTGTTGCACCCATCTACACCCCACTCCAATGTATCTAGGGGTGAAAGATTGCCGGGTGGACCCAGTAAGACTGTTCCAGTGTTCAGGGGCGTGAGGAAATTTGATGAGACTGCTACGGTTAAAGAGACTGTGGGCTCTAGACCTGCAAACTGGTCAAAGAAGCCAGGAAGGTCTTGGAGACCCTGGAAAGGACAGGGTATAGAGCACATACAGTGCTACTGATGCCATGCATTGGGCTATATTGCCGCCAATCCTGTAAATCCTGCAAGGTAACACCCTAGCACTGTCGGGGTTATTTGCATACATGGGGACACTCGTGACTACCAGACAGTGGTGGTTGAGATTGACACCACTTGGGGCAGTGTGACTCATTCCGGGGGTAGTACCTTCACTGCTATATGACGCCCTAGTGGGCAGGGATTTTCCCCATTTTTGGAGGTTATGGGAAGGCACAGGGAGTCTGGAGGATAGAGCTCCCCCTGCTGCGGAAGCATGGGAACTCTCACCAGAACCTTTTTGCCAAATAGAAGGGGAGACTGGTGGCAGGACCAAGGAAGGAGGAGACCCTTTTCCTTTTCCTGTACTGGCTGGGGAGCCAGAGGAGCAGGAAGATAGCTCCCAGCTGGGGGCTAATGACCCAGAAAATGTCTCAGACCCTGACTGTTAGAGTGAACAGAATGTAGTACCTGACTTAAAGGTCCGGAGAGAGGACCTCTGTACAGAGCAACAATGGGATTTCACTCTCCTTAAAGCCAGAGAAAACATGAAGGTGATGGATGGGGAACCTGTGGACCCTAATTGGGGGGTGTCATTTCCCTACATGGCTCTTAAAAATAATTTGCTCTATTAGGTGTACGAAGGGAGGATGAGGTGGAACAGCTAGTGGTTCCCAAACCCTTTTGCAGGATGGTGCTAGATCTAGCCCATGGACATGTAATGGGGGGACATCTGGGTATGGATAAGACCAGGGAGAGAATAACCCAGAGATTCTTCTGGCCCGGTTTGCATGCAGATATCAGAGAGTATTGGGAATCCTGCCCTGAGTGTCAACTCTTGGTGCCCTCACCCCATTTTCGTAGTCCATTTGTTCCACTGCCCATAATTGAAGTGCCTTTCGAAAGAATTGGCATGGATCTCGTGGGACCCAAAGTTAAGTCTGCTCGGGGACACCATCACATCCTGGTAATACTAGATTACGCGAACCGCTATCCGGAAGCCATACCCTTGTGGAACACCTCCGGTAAGACTATCGCCAGGGAGTTGGTCCAGGTGTTTAATCGGGTGAAGATGCCTAAAGAGGTCTTAACGTTTCAGGGCACCCCTTTATGTCCCGTGTAACCAAGGAATTGTGCAGGTTGTATAAAATATCCCATCTCTGTACCTCGGTCTACCACCCACAAATGGAGGGACTTGTGGAGAGGTTTACGGTCTACCACCCACAAATGGAGGGACTTGTGAAGAGGTTTAATAAAATGCTCAAAAGCATGTTGAAAAAGGTAGTGGAGAAAGATGGGAGATATTGGAAAATGTTACTGCCGTACCTCATGTTTGCCATACGAACAACACAGATATGGCCCAATGGGATTTTAACGCCGCACTATGATCCCAAAATAAGTACTAAACAAGTAAATAAAGAAAGTACAAAGTTTTATTAGGTCAAGGTTAAAATATTACAAGGGAAAGTGACATATAAAAATGCAATAAGAACCACTCATAACAAATTACACAGTGTTAGGACAGAAGGCCAGCCAGGCCTGTAGTGTGGCTGGTAAATTGTAGTTCCAACATGTTTCGAAGTTTAGATTTGGTTTGACTTCTTCCTCAGGGAAAGCAACCAACACTGTTATATAATGGTTCTGCAAAGTAACAACAAGCATGAGTACAATATAAATGTGTATATGATACGTTGTGTGCCAAAAACAGTATATGTACAAACATGTGACTGTCAAATATGAGCATGCTTAGTCCCAGATAGAGGTGATACCTACCCAAATATACAAATAGTTAATGGAGAGTATGGGGATACAAAGTAGATATGGAGTTGTTAATATAAGCCCCCCTCAGGAAATGGCCAGACGTATAGTCAGGGAGGCAGAAAGTGGCAGCCCACACACGGCTCCTGGCAGGCCCAATCTCCCCCATGAGAACCAAAAAGAGGAGGACAGCAAACATCCCACCACCCGCTGGTCCTATAGTGTAAAAAGGCAATAGACCAAGGTAAGTAGACCAGCTAGGCCAAGGTAGTGATATAAATAATGATAACAATTATGGCAAATAATACGTGAAAAATACTACTCACTGCCACCAAGAAGTATTGGGGAGCCGGGTAGGTAAACCAGCCCCAATGTCTATGGCCAGGATAGGCCTATAAGGAGATAATGGCGGTCAGAAAATGCAAGTTATAGGGTGGGCATAGTGTTCCAACCCTATATGCAAATATGGGAGCAAGTAGGAAGCAAAAGCTGTATATCAGGTATGGGGTTTACCTGTGTTGTTGCAGCATCAAGGGCCGAAGGCCAAAGTAGCTGGAAACCACACCATTCAGATGTGTAGGACTTCTGGTGTGGAGCGGAATACCCAGGTTATATATGGGCGTAACTCTCCAATCAAGAGTGGAGGGTGCGTCCATAAATAAGAGGGGACTGTTCACGGGGAGGGATCCACACAGGTCCCATGCACCCATTGCCGATACCGCCAGCCCCTCAGGAAACACCGGGAAGGGAGGACCTCCCCATCCAACTTGTTCCCCACCATAGTGGCACCCGGCGGGGATGCGCCGCGCGCGATGAAGTCACGCACCTTGCTCAGCGGCGTCTGACGTCACAACCATGGCCAATGGAGGGGGGGAGCACAGGCTCACTGGTGCGACACGTAACACCCCCACTAGCTGCAGTGCCAGCTGAGGGGCCCACGTGCGCTGTGGGGGGTACCAAAGGTGGGCCCAAACAGGAGATACGGAACGGGCGCCAGCCCACCCTCCCATGGCAAACGGGCAGCCACAGGGGACCCAGAGGACCCAGAAGGGGACGCAGGGACCAAGTACTCCATGCAACACAAGTGACATTATATCTACTAAAAAATACAAAGGGTGCATGTAAGTTGGAGAGAAGGCTCCAAAGGAACACATCCAAAACTATCATGTGAAAGGTACCATAGCTAGAGCACACCAAAACTGGGAAAACAATGCATGTCCATTTACAGACTCACATGGCTATAAAGGGGAATAAACAAACAAATATATGTACAAAGGTCCAAAAGAACATCAACTCTAGAGAGTATACTGATCAAAGAATAATATATAGATGGGAGTGAGGGAAGGGGATCAAATTGGAGATCCACCTAAGTTCCCATTGTAGGAGTAACGTATCAACACCCCCACCCCATGAGTTAGCGTGTATACGATCGAGTGCTACAAACGTGACCTTAGGCATAAGGCCACGATGCACTGATCTAACATGGCGCCCAAGCGGGGTGTCGGCATCCCCCTTCTTCATATTTAGGATGCGGCGGCTCATACGCCGGCAAAATTGCTAGATAGTCTTGCCGACGCAAAAGCAGCCACATCCACATTGCAATAAATAGACCATGCCTGTGGTCAGGCAATTAACAAAATGTTTGGGTTTGAGGATACGATGATTCGGTAATGTGATATGTTTTCTCGTGTCTATGTATCGACACTGCAAACACGTCCCACACATGAAGGTGCCCCGGTGGAAACAGGGGTCACCGCCAGTGCGGACAGCATGCTCGCTATGTACCAACATATCCCCAATTGAGGTTGCCCTACGATATGTGATAAGGGGATTGGGGGGTACAAAGGGGCCTACTACGGGGTCCAAAATAAGTAGGTGCCAGTGTCATTGGAGAATGTGTCTAATGCGATTATGGTGGCCATTAAATCGAGTAATAATGCTATTTACCGGAAGGGTCTCCCCATCACTTTTAGACTTATATAGCAAATCATGTCTAGATAGGTGTGTCACTTTTTTTAAAGTTTTACTTAGCGATTTTTTGAAGGATTTTTTGAAGAAAGGCCTGCGCCTCCCTCAAGAAGACATCATTGTTAGTGCAATTACGTTCAATTCTGAGATATTGGCTCTATGGGATTGAATTGATAAGTGGCTTGGGATGGGCACTGGAGGCATGGTGGATGTTGTTTCCTGCTGTGGGCTTACTATACAAGGCACATGAAATGTTGCCCGCAGTGTCCTTGAAGATTTGAACATTAGGAAAATGTGATTGAAGATATGATATGTCATGGTAAAAGAAAGAATAAATTAATTTTTATTTAGGGCTTCGAGGAAGTGCTGAAGGTTTTCCACGGGTCCGTCCCAAAACAGCAGCTCATCGTCTATATACCTGTACCATGCTGTCACATGGTCCATAAAATGTGCCATATCCTCAGTTGAAAATATGGTCCGTTCCCACTCCCCCAGGTATGGATTGGCGTGGGATGAGGCACATGAAGTCCCCATCACTACGCCCTGCACCTGGAGGAAGTGGGAGCCATTAAAAGAGAAAACATGGTGATGCAGGATGAACTCCTACAAAGACAAAATGAATTCATTAAAGGGTAGTTCTGTTTCGTTCATTTGGGACAGAACTTTCTTAATGACCGTCAAACCCTGGTGTTGGGGTATAGAACTATATAGGGCCTCCACGGCGACCAAAATCGTGTCACCGGGGACCTGGAGGCCCTCAAGGACCCTAAGAGGATGAACCATATCTCTTACATAAGAAGGAAGACCAATGACAAAATGTCTAAGATGTCCATCAATGAATTTACTAGCGTTTTCTGTGATCGACCCCACACCCGATACAATGGGTCCGGGGGAGAGTTTTTATGAATTTTTGGTAGTGAATAAAAAGTAGCTTCTTTGGGATGTGCTGTCCTAGTGGACTTGGAAATGACTTGACTGTGGTATGCCTGATCCACCAACTCGTAAAATTGTTGGTTATATTTTAAAATTATTGAAGGGTCAATTTTGCAATACCATGACTATTTGTCCAAAATCTTCAAGCATATGGCGACATAATCCACAAAAGTACAATATTACCCCCTTTATGAGAGGGCTTGATGGTTATTGATTTGTCATTAGACAGATCCAACAACGCTTGTTTGTTTGTTTTTTTAAATAATCTTTATTAAATTTTTTCCCATAGCAAAAAGCAAACAGGTTTTACAAAATACTCATCTTACATACTCTCTATAAAAAACATACATACAAGTCAATTACACTTGTCACATCATTATTCTCTTATACCCTTTGACCCAAAATGCAAACCAACGACACTTCCCCTCAACAAACCATAAAACACACACAAAAAAAAAAACTTCTCCTTCCCTCCCCTTCTCTCCATTCCACATCCTCATTTGTGGTCAGCCCCTATAACCATTCCTTCAGTGAACCCCCCCTCCCCTTCCACCTATTCATGCTTTGTATTGAGATAATATTCCCCTTACCCTCCAGTGAAAATAATACTCTACAACCCATTTTCATATTAACAGTGCCTTGTTTCAACAAATAAAACCGCAAGTGCTGAAGAAAAAAAAAAAACCCAAAAACACCCATTGTAAACTACTATCCTTGGGCCTAACTCAAAATGTGCAAGAAAAAAAAAAACATTGTCAACTATTATCCTTGTGCCTAACTCAAAAAAAAAAAAAAATACCCAAACGCACCCATTGTAAACTACTATCCTTGTGCCTAACTCAATATGTGCAAGGGGGAAAGAAAAAAAAATAATAATAATTTCCCCCACTTTCTACAAACACCCATTGCAACCCCCCCCCATATGCCTATCATATAAAGTGACTTTTATTCTTCTCCTTCCCCAGTTATGCGCTTAGTGCACAAAAAAATTCCTGTCTGTAATATATAAATTATTTTTGGTAATATAATCCTCTTGAGTGCATTCACTCTTCCAAACCACGTCAATATCTGATCTCTCCATCCTTGTAAATTCCCTATTATATTGTTTAGTAACATTCCGTAGTTAAGTTCATATAATAATTTAATGTCTGGAGTAATATGTATTCCCAGATATGGTAAGGACTCTGATCGCCAAAAAAATGGGAATGATTGCTTTAGAAGGGATACTTCCTTGGAGGGCGCATGTATGGGGAAAAGCAAGGACTTCCCGAAATTCATTTTAAAGTTAGATAAGCCACCAAATCTATTTACTTCTGTCATCAGTACTGGCAACGTTGTCCTGGGGGACGAAAGATGGAACAAAAGATCATCAGCATAGGCTGAGACCTTATGCTCTTCTGACCCAGTTCTGTTCCCTATGATCTCTGGATTCCTCCTCACTTTATTAAGAAAGGGTTCCAGTACAATCGCAAATACCAGGGGTGATAAAGGACATCCCTGTCTGGTCCCATTTCTTATATTAAAATACTCCGATAATGCACCATTGCCCTTTACCCTTGCTCAGGGGTCTGCATATAAAGCCAGGATCCAACCCATCATGTGTTCCCCCAGACCCATCCCTCTAAGCACCTCGTTCATGAAAATCCAATCCACCCTGTCAAATGCCTTTTCAGCATCCATTGCTAGTATTACTCTTGGGATCCTCTCTGGTCCAACTTGGGACCAATGGAGGACATCAAGTGCTCTTACTGTATTATCTCGAGCCTCCTGGCCTCTCATGAAGCCCGTTTGATCAGGGTGGATTAGTTTCAATACATGATCTTGCAGGCAAAGTGCCAAAATCAGAATTCAGAAGAGAGATGGGTCTGTAGTTAGCACAATGCTGTGGATCCTTCCCTGGTTTTGGGAGGATTGTCACATAAGTCAGCAAGGCTTCTGGGGGTAAAGGATTAGAGGCTGTAATATAATTAAAATAATTACACAAAGGGTTTACCAATATCAACATGAATTTTTTTGTAATAGGCGTTCGATAGCCCGTCCGGCCCTGGGCTTTTCCCCATTGGGACAGCTAGAATTACATTACTCAATTCCTCCACGGTAATAGGCTGCTCTAGTTCCTCTCTAACTTCCACGGGCAATCTTGGCAAAATGTTATCTTTAAGATATTCTTGAATCATCTCTATCCTCTTCCCTTTTTCCCTTTCACCAGAGTTTCTCAGGATATTATATAGGTCTGCGTAAAAATGATGGAATTCTGCCACTATTGACTTAGTGTCCACTATCTCCTTGTTATTAACCAGTAGTTTATGAACATGGTGGGAATCTTGCTGTTTTTTTAATTGTCTGGCCATTAAGCGGCCACATTAATTTCCCTGTTCATAGAAACGGTGTGTGAAATATCTGTATTTTTCCCTAATTTTACGATCCAAGAACTTGGAGAGATCTTCTCTTAATGCCTCCAGTTGCTGGGCTACTGCTACACTGGCCTGTACCTTATGTCTGGTCTCTAGATTGTGTATTTTATTCATCAGTTCCTCAACTTCCTTCTGTTTCTCTTTTTTAATGCGAGAACCATGAGCTATCAATTCCCCCCTAATTACCGCCTTATGTGCCTCCCAGATTGCCTGTCTGGACACCTCCTCAGTTGTATTTACCTCAAAGTATGCTGTCAGAATCTGTGACACCGCCTCCACCACTTGTATATTGTCCTAGAGGGATTTGTTTAATCTCCACATCCCTTGTTCAGTGTAGAGCGGGTGTAGGGACAAAGTAATCGGGGAATGATCTGAGATTGTGATGGATTCAATAGTAGATGAGCACACCTGGCTCAAATAATACTGATCCACCAAAAATAAATCCAGTCGCGAATACGTGATATGAGTTTTGGAATAATAGCTATAATCTTTTTCTTTATTATGTAGCACCCTCCAACAATCCACCATGTGTAAAGACCTCAGAAATTGTTTGATATGCCTAATTGCTTTAAAGGATAGCTGGGACCTACCCGATAAGGTGTCTAAACTAGGGTCTAATGTTATATTAAAGTCCCCTCCCAGTACCAAAAAACTGGCCCTAAAATCATCCAGCCTCTTTAACGTACTAGACAGAAAATTAATAGTTTGGGTGTTGGGGGCATATATAGATGCGAATGTGTAGTATTGGCCCTGTATAGTCCCTTTTAAAAAAAGGAAACGCCCCTCCGGGTCTATTTGTGTAGAGGTAGGGGAAAAAGGGCATGGCTTTCTAAAAGCTACCGTCACCCCTCTATCCCTGGGAATAGGGGATACTGCATGAAACCACTGCTTAAACAATTGAAGCGGAATCTCATCGATATGAGACGTCTGCAGTACGCATAACTTCCAATAAGGGCTCGACCATTCGTCTCTGCATGAGAGTGTGGCGCAATATATCTGCAAAGAATTTGAGGTGAGCTCCCCCAAACTCCACATTATCCCTGCCGCGTACCACCCTCATGAACGCCTCCTTTATTGAGTATTTATGTATTTTACAGATAACGTCTCTAGGCCTTCCTGTGTTCTCTGTTGTATATGAACTTACTCGGTGGACTCTATCCACCTCAACACACCTGGTGCTGAGTCTCCTAGAACCTGACCAAAGATATTTTGCATTGAGGGGAGTAGCTCTGGGCAATCCCCATATACCGTATATACTCGTGTATAAGTCGACCCGTGTATAAGTCGACCCCCCTACTTTTGCCCAAAAAATATGGGAAAACTTATTGACCCGCGTATAAGCCTAGGGTGTGAAATGCAGCAGCCAGAAAACAGGGACAGGGAGCCAGAACACAGGGACAGGGAGCCAGAACACAGGGATTTTAGCCAGAACACAGGGATTTTAGCCAGAACACAGGGATTTTAATGCCAGGACACAGGGATTTTAATGCCAGGACACAGGGATTTTAATGCCAGAACACAGGGATTTTAGCCAGAACACAGGGATTTTAATGCCAGGAAACAGAGATTTTAATGCCAGGACACAGGGATTTTAATGCCAGAACACAGGGATTTTAATGCCAGAACACAGGGATTTTAGCCAGAACACAGGGATTTTAATGCCAGGACACAGGGATGTAATTTTAGGGACACAAGACCGTAATTTTAGGGACACAGGACCGTAATTTTAGAGACAAAGGACCGTAATTTTAGGGACACAAGACCGATTTTAGGGACACAAGACCGTAATTTTAGGGACACAGGACCGTAATTTTAGGGACACAGGACCGTAATTTTAGGGACACAAGACCG
>BLSH010095888.1:1352067-1371317 GCA_018402905.1 Glandirana rugosa
CCAGTTTTTGTGGAGTGAGGTACCAGTCATGGAATATTTTTTGAGTTCCTTCCCAATGGGTGCAGCATCTGGATAACCTAGACGGGAGACTCAAGGCATTATACCATTGCTGTACGGTAAAGGTGGCGTTCAATCTTTGTTCCCATTTAAGCATAGCGGGAGTTTTGGAGTTGACAACTGAGCTGGTGAGGAGCCTATAAAAGTAGGAGATGCCCTTGGGAAGTGGTCGCGAACCATTGTAGAATTGTAGGGTCTTTTTCATTGTCGGGTTTGTTGACCAGATTACTTTTGAAAGTACAGATCGGATTCTGAGGAACTTAAAGAAGTCCTGTTTCGGGATTTGGAATCGTTGTTGGATCTGCTGAAAGGAGAGTGGCATGGAGTCGTGGTATAGGTCCCCGAGCGTGTGTATCCCGGCTTTAATCCAGTTTTGTAAGGGTATGTCTTGCACAATGTTTTGTAAGAATGTAAACTCTTTATCTAGTGGGTGTTGGAGCCTCCAAATGTCGGTTAAGCCGAGACTGTCGATGACTGATGATAAAAGAGTTGGGGGGGATGTGGGTTGGCGGCTTGGGGCTTCGAGGATGCTTTGTCTTCCAAGAGGGACATGTGGCTGTTGAAATCGCCTCCCACAATGTGGGGGGTGCTAGGGTGTTTTAAAAGAAATGTGGACATGTCTTTAAAGAAAGCTTTGTCTGGGTTGTTGGGGGCATAGATGCTGGATATTAGATACTGGGTATTGTTAATTTCTATGTGGACCGAGACCATCCGACCCTGGTCGTTTGCGACATGGGAGAGTACCTTGTGTGATAGGGTCTTATTGATTAGGATCAGGGTGCCTGCTTTTCGAGAGATAGCCTCGGACCCATAAATGGGTCCAACCCAGAGCTTCTGCATGAGTGGAAATTCTGACTGGGAGAGATGCGTCTCTTGGAGTAGAGCGATATCTGCTTTTAATCGTTTTAAGTGGCGAAGGACCTTCATCCTCTTGATAGGGGAGCGGAGACCCTTAATGTTCCAGGAGATAATTCTCATGGGGTGGGGTTAGGAGAAAGGGGTGAAGTCGTGTGATGAGTAGCGTAAGTTCCCTGAGGGGGGTTTGGTATGGGTAAAGTAGTAAGGCTGGACCTGTATGTTGTCATCTGAGTAACTAGTAAGAAGAAGTTTTGGAGAGTTAAATGCAGCGTGGGGTGAGGAGGGAGAGAGGAGATACAAGTAATAAGAAGAAATAAAGCAAAGCAAAAACCTTCTAAGCACTTCACTTTTTTCCACATGGGTAACTGCCTATGACGACTCCCTCTGCACCTCATATGATTAGAGGACAATATGTCTGGGCCGTGAAGCAGGCACCATAAGCCTCAATGAACCAAAGCTAGGAGGAATGTGGAGCAGGTGTCATATACAGGAAGACATGTGGAGTACTGAGAAAAACATACACTGCTAGACAGGCACTAACAAGGCAGAAATTCAGCAAAACATTAGAAATATGTAACTTATGTAAGAAGATACTGGCAACAACATGCAGCCCTTCATCCAGGAGGGGTGTTACTCGGGGCTCTTGCCTGTATGGGATGGTTGGGCCAAGGGAGAAGATTGATTGAACGGACCCTCACCTGATGGCCAAGTTCAGTGGGTGGAATTGTCCAGTGTTCCGGAGATCTTGGGTCTCTTGGGGGAGTCCTTACGCGGGCTTCTGTGATCCAGGGGTCTTGTTGAGTGGGGAGAAGGGCTCCTTTGGTCTCCATGAGGGGGAGGGGTAGGGATCTGAGGAAGAGTTTGGCTTCCGCGTGGTCTTGGAATGCAAGTTGGTCTCCGTTGGGTCCCCGAAGTCGTAGCGTTGCAGGAAAGGCTAATGTAAATTTGATGTTCTTTTGGAACAATTGTGCACACACGCTCTGGAAGGCCTTTCTCTTCTTGGAAACCTCCACCGAGTAATCAGCGAAGACGAGAATTTTTATGCCGTTGACTTGGAGTGATCTGTTTTGTCTGAATTTCTGTAAGATGTTGGATTTATCCGAGTAGTTAAGGTATCTTGCTATGATAGGGCGAGGGGTGGTGCGGTCATTTCTCAGTGGTCCAAGTCGGTGAGCACGTTCGACCAGAGCAGGAGAGGAAAGGCCCAAGGCCTCGGGTATCCGTCTGGCACAGAATTCGGCGAGGTTGTGTGCTGGAAGGGACTCCGGAATGCCCACAAATCGCAGGTTGTTCCTTCTTGACCTATTTTCAAGGTCGTCTAGTTTTTGGAGTATAAACTGGTTGGTTTTCTCTTGAGAATGTTCGAGTCCCTGCATTTGGTAGAGTTCGTCTTCCAGATTTGATATGCTGTGTTCTGCTTCATTGAGCCTAACAGAATGTTCTTTCAGGTCTTTGTGAATAAGTGCCATGCTGGCTTGGATGGCTCTCTGAACAGATTGTTCAATCGTTGGGGTGAGAAGGGCCGCCACTGCACGTGCTATGCGTTCGGTGTCAGAGTCTTTGGAGCCCTGGGGTGTATGTTGAGATGGAGCGCTGGTGTCCATATCGGGGTCTCCTTGGGCAGTATTGTCAGGTGTGTTCGTGGTGATTCTGGGCGCTCAGGCTCAGAGCGGGCGGTTGGACGATCGCATGAACGATCGGATGTGCGTTGCCCGAAGCCGCGGCTGAGCAGGCCGGAGCCGGGGCCTCGATTTCGGGCCGACGCGCCGGGTGCGATTTGGCTGCGATTTGGCTGCTCCTTTTTCCACGAATCGGTCCATCCGACGAGCAGAAGGGGTCATTGAGGGAGGTGATGGGTGCAAAGGACGAAATCGACCGGTTTTTCAGGCAGAATCTGAGGGCAGAAAGGGAGCTAGCTGAGAGCACAGCTACTCCATGCGGCGCCAGAACCGGTGAAGTGAAAACTTCCTTTGAAGCAAAAGCTTTTGTGTAAACAGATGTAGGTCCTTAATAATTTCAAACTTGTCCAATGCATTAGTAGGGTAAAAAGTTAAACCTTTTGATAATACATGATACTCATCTGTAGTAAGGATATGTGATGACAAATTAATTATGTTGAAGGTTACGCTGGTGGGGTGTTATGTTGTTTGGTCCCACCGACGCACTGCCCAGCTTGGCTAAAAAAATAGAAGGAATCTTTAGAGGGTTAGTAGAAATGTTAGACCCATCACCTGGGGAGTTCGCTGGGGATGAGCCCAGCTGCGCCCCCATAGAAGGAATAGATACGTCACCAAATGTGCCCGAGGGACCGCCAGAGGAATCAGTGACCTGGATCTTCGAGTTGTTGGTAAGAAGAGAACCTTCACCCCATCTTTGTCTTTTCGGACGTTTAGTCCGTCTATGCTGTTTGGTGTTGGATAAAGAAAGAGAAGAAGCAGATGAATTATCGGAAGCAGATACAGAAAAATGTTTGTTACGGAAGGATCCAGGACCGCTTTGTTGTAAAGTCTGACGGGACTTTGACCATTTATAGGCCTTACCCTCTCTAAATCTTGTTTATCTCTCAAAATCTTTTTCTCCTTTTTTAACATCAGCTGTTTGTTGTATGTTTCCAAATGTGTTTTCAATTTTCCATTGAGTTCACCATATAAGGTGTGTGTTTCAAATGGTAACAATTGTTGGTAGATTGTTTCGATGTTTTGGTCGATACTTATCAGCCGTTTTGTATACTCATCTTTTAAAAGTTTCATCATTTTGGTAGAACACGTTTTCAAATTGTTCTCCCAAGCCAACTTAAAGTCTGTACTGATGTCTTCAAAGGAGGGAAAGATTATCTTTGATATATTCGTCAGTAAAGTTCCATATAAAGTAAGTTCCTTATGTACAGATTCTTTTGCATTGCAATCACACTTTAATTGGCCAATGAAGCCGTCCCACCCTTTACCATGATAATTTGCCATGTTTGAAAAAAACTGTCACAAGTATGACATGTGGGATGGAGGAAAGCAAGGGGAGGAAAGAGGGAGGGAGGACCAGGTATTTGCTAGCAATTCGAGAATAATTAAGAAAACCCCTACACTCACATCACCAACTAGACAGGGAGATAGTGCTGCATCCCTAACAATATTCGAACAACACAGATATAGCTCAATGGGATTTTAATGCAGCACTATGATCCCCAAAGAAGTACTAAACAAGTAAATAAAGAAAGTACAAAGTTTTATTAGGTCAAGATTAAAATATCACAAGGGAAAGTGACATACAGTTGCAAGAAAAAGTATGAGAACCCTTTGGAATGATATGGATTTCTGCACAAATTGGTCATAAAATGTGATCTGATCTTCATCTAAGTTACAACAGTAGACAATCACAGTCTGCTTAAACTAATAACACACAAAGAATTAAATGTTACCATGTTTTTATTGAACACACCATGTAAACATTCACAGTGCATGTGGAAAAAGTATGTGAACTCCTAGACTAATGACATCTCCAAGAGCTAATTGGAGTGAGGTGTCAGCCAACTGGAGTCCAATCAATGAGATAAGATTGGAGGTGTTGGTTACAGCTGCCCTGCCCTATAAAAAACACACCAGTTCTGGGTTTGCTTTTCACAAGAAGCATTGCCTGATGTGAATGATGCCTCACACAAAAGAGCTCTCAGAAGACCTACGATTAAGAATTGTTGACTTGCATAAAGCTGGAAAGGGTTATAAAAGTATAAGCTTTGCTGTTCACCAGTCCACGGTAAGACAAATTGTCTATAAATGGAGAAAGTTCAGCACTGCTACTACTCTCCCTAGGAGTGGCCGTCCTGTAAAGATGACTACAAGAGCACAGCGCAGACTGCTAATGAGGTGAAGAAGAATCCTAGAGTGTCAGCTAAAGACTTACAAAAGTCTCTGGCATATGCTAACATCCCTGTTAGCGAATCTACGATACGTAAAACACTAAACAATAATGGATATTATGTGTTCCGCGCAAACGGATAGAAATGCTTTTACTCTTAGAGCTGCTGCCTCCACCGAACTACACAGAAATTGCAGTTAATTAATACAACCAGATTAAGGTGGGTATGGCGCTGCTCAATTCTGATAAAATACAATTTCTAGGATACTGGTAAATAATAAATTATAAATGCTATGCAAGGCTAATCACCTTTCAAGAGTAAACTATGTAAAGACAGGCAATTTTTAAATGTAATAGTGGATGTAAGTGATAAAATTATGAAATATTGAAAAAGTAAATAAATAATGAATTCATATCTTCCAAAGTGACATATGCATGGATTAATGTGCAAAACTATTGATGTGCAAATAAACTAAAATAAATATATATAAAAATATATATATAATGAATATATATAAAATGTATATATAAAATGATTGTATCCGATCTAATAGTGCAATCAAAGAAATATGAATGGTGTAATAAAAAAATCAATCAAAGAAAATCAATATCAGATGAATTAAACACAATACATATATGTGCAAACCATTAATGTGTAACACAGCTGAGGTAGAACATGATATTATCAAATTTCCAATAATTATGAGGTGCACGGAAAGTGCAAAAAGTGCAAACAAGTGCATACAAGTGCCAAAGAGGGTGTTTCATTCACTTAGGAGGAAAGGAAATTTCCACTATGTATCACAGACAGTCTTATATTGTGATGTTCAGCCTATAAAAAGTTCTGTGTATTCCTTAGATGGTGGTGCACATTCCACTGAGCATATAGCAGATCTCCACCGTGATGATACTTTCACTCCACACTGTGTACCAAGTGTTCCCCGCTAGACACTGCACACGTGAGGCCACTCACCAGAAAGCGTCCCCCACTGAAGGGGCGCACGCTTTAGCAGAACTACAGCCCTTGCTGTGTCTCAACGCCAGGAGAACACTACCCTTTGCAGGAGCTGTTTGGTGAGTGGCCTCACGTGTGCAGTGTCTAGCGGGGAACACTTGGTACACAGTGTGGAGTGAAAGTATCATCACGGTGGAGATCTGCTATATGCTCAGTGGAATGAGCACCACCATCTAAGGAATACACAGAACTTTTTATAGGCTGAACATCACAATATAAGACTGTCTGTGATACATAGTGGAAATTTCCTTTCCTCCTAAGTGAATGAAACACCCTCTTTGGCACTTGTATGCACTTGTTTGCACTTTTTGCACTTTCCGTGCACCTCATAATTATTGGCAATTTGATAATATCATGTTCTACCTCAGCTGTGTTGCACATTAATGGTTTGCACATATATGTATTGTGTTTAATTCATCTGATATTGATTTTCTTTGATTGATTTTTTTATTACACCATTCATATTTCTTTGATTGCACTATTAGATCGGATACAATCATTTTATATATATTTATTTTAGTTTATTTGCACATGAATAGTTTTGCACATTAATCCATGCATATGTCACTTTGGAAGATATGAATTCATTATTTATTTACTTTTTCAATATTTCATAATTTTATCACTTACATCCACTATTACATTTAAAAATTGCCTGTCTTTACATAGTTTACTCTTGAAAGGTGATCAGCCTTGCATAGCATTTATAATTTATTATTTACCAGTATCCTGGAAATTGTATGTTATCAGAATTGAGCAGCGCCATACCCACCTTAATCTGGTTGTACTAAACAAGAATGGATTTCATGGGAGGATACCACAGAGGAAGCCACTGCTGTCAAAAAAAAACTTTGCTGCACGTTTACAGTTTGCACAAGAGCACCTGGATGTTCCACAGCAGTACTGGCAAAATATTCTGTGGACAGATGAAACCAAAGTTGAGTTGTTTGGAAGAAACACACTATGTGTGGTGTGGAGAAAAAGAGGCACAGCACATCAACATCAAAACCTCATCCCAACTGTGACGTATGGTGGTGGGGACATAATGGTTTGGGGCTGCTTTGCTGCGTTAGGGCCTGGACGGATTGCTATCATCGAAGGAAAAATGAATTCCCAAGTTTATCAAGACATTTTGCAGGAGAACTTAAGGCCATCTGTCCAGCAGCTGAAGCTCAACAGAAGATGGGTATTGCAACAGGACAACGACCCAAAGCATAGAAGTAAATCAACAACAGAATAGCTTAAACAGAAGAAAATACGCCTTCTGGAGTGGCCCAGTCAGAGTCCTGACCTCAACCCGATTGAGATGCTGTGGTATGACCTCAAGAAAGCGATTCACACCAGACATCCCAAGAATATTGCTGAACTGAAACAGTTCTGTAAAGAGGAATGGTCAAGAATTACTCCTGACCATTGTGCATGTCTGATCTACAACTACAGGAAACGTTTGGTTGAAGTTATTGCTGCCAAAGGAGGTTCAACCAGTTATTAAATCCAAGGGTTCACGTACTTTTTCCACCTGCACTGTGAATGTTTACATGGTGTGTTCAATAAAAACATGGTAACATTTAATTATTTGTGTGTTATTAGTTTAAGCAGACTGTGATTGTCTATTGTTGTGACTTAGAGGAAGATCAGATCACATTTTATGACCAATTTGTGCAGAAATCCATATCATTCCAAAGGGTTCACGTACTTTTTCTTGGAACTGTATAAAAATGCGATAAGAACCACTCATAACAAATTACACAGTGTTAGGACAGAAGACCAGCCAGGCCTGTAGTGTGGCCTGATAGTTGCTGGTAAACTGTTCCAACATGTTTGGAAGTTTAGTTTTGGTTTGACTTCTTCCTCAGGGAAAGCAACCAACACTGTTATATAATGGTTCTGCAAAGTAACAACAAGCATGAGTACAATATAAATGTGTATATGATACATTGTGTGCCAAAAAAACTATATGTACAAACACGTGACTGTCAAATATGAGCATGCCTAGTCCCAGATAGCGGTGATACCTACCCAAATATACAAATAGTTAATGGAGAGTATGGGGACGCAAAGTAGATATGGAGTTGTTAATGTAAGTCCCCCTCAGGAAATGCCCAGTCGGCCATACGAGAGGTTCCGCAAGCGTCTACGGGGTATTTCCCCTTAGAGATGTGAGAGGGAGAGGCCACCCCATATAGGAGCATCATCGAGAATATTTCCTTGATTGAGGATCAAATCGCAGCAGTCCTGCCCCTGGTGCGAGAACATATGGAGCGAGGCCAGGAGGCCCAGAGAAGGGTATATAATCGCAGTGCCAAAACCCGGACTTTCAACCCTGGAGATAGAGTGCTGGTGCTAGTCCCCATGGTTGGAAGTAAATTAAGCAAGTGGCAGGGTCCCGTTGAGATTAGGGAAAGAGTAGGGGAATTGAACTACAAAGTTTACCAGCCAGGGAAAAGGAAACCCAAGCAAATTTACCATGTGAATCTTTTAAAACCGGGGAAAGACAGAGAGACTTTATAGGCAGTGCACACTCCTCAAGAAGATAGGCTATCCATGACTCCGGACGTCCCCATAACTTAGTCCTTGTCACTGACGCAACAAAATGATGTTAAGGACTTTATCAGTAAAAATAGAGATTTTTTCTCTCCACTACCTGGACTGACCACCGTACTACAATATGACATAATTACGGAACCAGGGGTCCGTGTAAATTTAAAACCCTACCGAATACCTGAGGCTATGAGGCTAGATGGGAGGCGGTGGCAAAGAAAATAAAAATCATGTTGGAGTTAGGCGTGATAAAAGGGTCCTACAGTGCCTGGTCAGCCCTATTGTGCTGGTCCCAAAGCCAGATGGCACTATCAGGTTCTGTAACGATTTCAGGAAGCCGAGTAACATGTCTAAGTTTGACGCATACCCGATGCCGTGGGTTGACAAATTTGTGGACAGGTTGGGTGGTGTCCGGTACATAACAACCCTAGACCTAACTAATGGCTACTGGCAGATCCCCTTAATGGAGTCAGCAAAGGAAAAAACAGCCCTTTCTACCCTCGAGGGGTCCTTCCAGTACAAGCGGATGTTGTTTGGTCTGCATGGGACCCCTGCATCCTTCCAGAGAATGATGGATAAAACTTTGAGGCCACATCGCCCCTATGCAGCCGCCTATTTGGATGATGTGGCCATCCACAGACCAGATTGGGAATCGCATCTGCCCCGAGTACAAGCAGTCGTATATTCTCTTAGGGTAGCAGGTTTAACAGCCAACCAAAAAAAGTGTGCCATAGGCCTGGAGGAGGCCAGTTACCTTGGGTATGTTATTGGGGGGGACTGATCAAGCCCCAGACCAATAAGATCGAGGCAATTCAAAAGTAGCCCCAACGGGTGAATAAAAAACAGGTTTGTGCCTTCCTGGGGATTACAGGGTATTACAGGTGGTTCATACCCGACTTTGCCACCATTGCCATTCCTCTGACCAATCTGATGAAGGGGAGAGGGTCGGGCATGGTTAAGTGGAATCCCGAAGCCAAAAAAACCATTCCAGAAGTTGAAGCAAGCCCTTTGTGTACAACCAGTGCTTGTGACCCCGGACTCCACTAAGGAGTTTGTTGTACAAACAGACGCCTCTGAGGTGGGACTAGGTGCTGTTCTGTCCCAGATCAGAGATGGTGAGGAGCACCCGGTCCTCTACTTAAGCAGGAAGCTTAACAGGCATGAGAGGAATTATGCCACTATGGAGAAGGAGTGTTTGGCAACCAAGTGGGCCTCAGAGGTGCTGAAGTACTACCTCTTAGGAAGGTTGTTTAGGTTAGTCACCAACCATGCCCCCCTGAAGTGGATGTGTGACAACAGGGAGAAAAATAGTCGAGTGACTAGGTGGTTCCTGGCCCTACAGCCATTTAAATTCACAGTGGAACACCAGGGGGTAAGACTCCAGAACAATGCGGATGCCATTTCCCGAGTCCACTGTATGGTTGGGACAGTTGCTCATCTGCACGGGCTTGTGCAGAGGGGGGTGATATATGACAGTAGGCAAAGTGGTAGACGGACGCTACCTGTCGCCTCGTATGCGTTCATGTGGACTGGATTAAATGGACTCTGGTCCGGATTTTACCAGCCACCATGGTAGGGCTGGTTCTGGTCAGGAGTTTGTGGTCCACTGGAGTCCACCAGCAGGTGGCTTAAATAATCAGGAAGAGAACATGCTCTAGCTCTGACCTGGAACTCAGAGAGGGATCTGAGGGCGCTCTGTGTCTGTTTGGACTTTTAGGCCTCATACACACGGACGTTTTTAGATGCAGGCGTTTTCTGGCGTCTTTTGCAGCTCTCCATGTTAGTCAATGGCCCCATAAAAACGTCAGCGTTTTTGAGCTGAAAGTAGACCCCACGGCCATCGCGTTCTGAGGCTGTAACGTTTTGGCATTTTTTGACGCCGACGCCGCAAAATGCCAACTAACGCCAACAAACGCCAACTAATATTGTACCGGCGTTTTCTGGCGTTTTTTGACGCCAACGTTTTTAGGTTGAAAAATAGCAGAGGGATGATTTTTTTTTAAAAACGCCTATTGACGCCAACGCTCACTTACGCTCACTAACGCCGATGCATAACGCTGAAAAACGCAGATTTTTTTTCTTTGACGTCGGGCCCGACGTTTTGTTTATTTTTAAAGATACGCCCGTGTGTATGAGGCCTTAAAGACAAGGTTTGCATTTTGGCTTATGTTTTGTGGGTGTCGGGGCCAGTCCCACACCGTATAGTGAGTTAACCATACTGTTTAGTTTAGTGCCAGACGGAAAGGATTTATTTTTGCTTTTAACCTGAAAATCTTTTACCAATAAACCTGGCAAGCCGCCAGATTTTAAAGAAAGATGCCTGCACGCTGACTATTTTCCTCAGGAAAGTTGATCCCCACAAGCTAATTTCCCACAATGTGTATATAAATATATATGTATATATATATATATATATATATATATATATATATACATATATATATATATTCCATGAAGTTGGCCCATCCTTGGCAGCTATAACAGCTTCAACTCTTGTGGGAAGGCAGTCCACAAGGTTTAGGAGTGTGTCTATGAGAATGTTGGGCCATGTTAGACGAGAAGGCTTGCAGTCTCCACTCTAATTCATCCCAAAGGTGTTCTGTCTGATTGAAGTCAGGACTCTGTGCAGGCCAGTCAAGTTTCTCCACTCCAAACTCGCTCATCCATGTCTTTATGGACCTTGCTTTATGCACTGGAACAGAAAGGGGCCATCAACAGATTGTTCCCGCAAAGTTGAAAGCATGGAATTGTCCAAAATGTCTTGGTATGCTGTCACCTTAAGAGTTCTCTTCACTGGAAGTAAGCGGCCAAACAACCCACACCATAATCCCCCCTCCACCAAATTATATCAATATTGAGCCTTACGGACTATGACTGGGCTGCCATTAAATTTCATGTGCGTGTTGGTTGAAGTGGGTGTGGGGACGTATTGGATGCCTTCACTGTCATTGTGCTTTTGCTTGCCATCACGTGCCTCCCTGTGCCTTTAAGGAGGGGTGGGTTACCTCCAGGCACACCTGCCCTTAATCTGTCCATTGTTATATGTGCTCCTGCTATTTAGAGTTAGGACCACGGTATATATAGAGGTTCCTTGTCATGAGCACTGTGGCTTACACATATATTGGCAAATGTGTGCAAACAAAACCCTCTGTTTTTAACATAGACTTTTAGACAGGGCGAATTCAGTTGTTTTGCAGGCTGGCTGGTAAGTGTGCTGGGAAATATTTTGTTTGTTTGTGGTGTTGAACAACTCTGTATATTTGCTCCTCAAGAGAGAGCTGTCCTTGTCCCAGCCTATCTGCTAGACTTGAATCTCCAATTTGCTCCTACACTGACCGCTGTTTGCTTAAAGCATACTCCTTGAGTCCAGGGCTGTAAATAATTTTTTGTCCTGGGGGGGTTCAGCAGCAGGTACCAAGTGGTGAAGCGGGGGGGGGGGGGGGCAGGAGAACCAAGCAGCCCACAGACCCACACAGCCCAGGAGCGAGCATGCACTGTGGGCCCCCGTAGCATGCACATAGAGAGAAGGAGAATTAGGGCCACTCTGTGCAAAACAATTGCACAGAGCAGGTGAATATATCATGTCCTTTATTTTAATTTAAAATGTGGTTTCTCTGCAGCTGTGTTTTCCCGCAGGGACAGCAGCCCATTCCCACGCAAACGCAGGCCACACTGCATGCTACCCTTAGCCTTGGTTCACGCTCTGAGTCACACAGGAACTGCATCACATTTCTGTGCAATTCACATGTGATTCCGTGCAGTGTGATTTGAGCCCATTCATTTTGAATGGGCTTATATTGCACTGCATTACACCAAAGTCGTGCGTGCATCAATTTTAGGAACGCATTGAAACCGGATCACATGGTCATTTTGTATCATCAGATCTGGGGCAGGCAAACACACTGCATTTGGGTTGTCGTTAAGATTTCACTGACTCCCGCTGTAGATTGCAATGGCAGTGCTATTTGAATCACAACTATCACAAGTTGGAATAGCGGCAAGGATGGGAAGTGTTATTATAATGGGGGCTTTTAATTACCCAGATATTGACTGGGCAGAAGGTACTGCACGTTCAGCTAAGTCTCGCCTTTTCCTAAATGTCCTGCAGGATAATTTCATGGGTCAGATGGTAAATGAACCAACAAGAGGAAAAGCATTATTGGACCTTCTGATTACCAACAACACAGACCTGATCACAGACGTGGAAGTAAGGGGCAATCTAGGTAATAGCGATCACAGGTCAATCCGTTTTAGTATAAATTACACATCTAGGAAACCTAAGGGGAATACGAAGACACTGAATTTTAAAAGAGCCAACTTCCAGAAACTACTCTCATTGCTGGAAGATGTTAGCTGGGATAAAACTCTAGGGACAATGAATATGGAGGAAAAATGGGAATGCTTCAAGAACACACTAAACAAAGGTATTAGCCAGTGTATTCCAGCAGGAAATAAATTTAAAAGAGCTAATCAAAGACCAGGATGGCTTAATGCCAACATAAAGACACACATAAAAGCAAAAAAGAAGGCCTTCGAAAAAAATACAAGGCGGAGGGGTCTCAGTCAGACTTTCATATCTATAAAACACGCAATAAGGAATGCAAAGTTGCAATCAGAGCACCTAAGATTGAACACGAAAGACACATAGCTGAAGAGAGCAAAAGGAATCCCAAGAAATTCTTTAAGTATATAAATGGTAAGAGAGGGAGGTCAGATCATATTGGCCCCGTAAGGAATGACGAGGGTAACCTGGTTACAGAGGATGGAGAAATGGCAAAGGTGTTAAACTCATTTTTCTCCTCGGTATTCACAAAGGAAACGGGGGGCTCAATTATGCAGAACCAAAATGCTGGTCCTCAAGACAAGTCACAGGAAACACCCTCATGGCTGACTGAGGATAAAATCAGGAATAGGCTGGAAAAACTGAATGCTAATAAGTCACCAGGCCCAGATGGCTTGCACCCGAGGGTCCTTAGGGAACTTAGCCAAGTTATTGCCAGACCCTTGTACCTAATCTTTAAGAGCAGTTTTCTGACTGGTATGATACCAGCTGATTGGAAGAAAGCCAATGTGGTGCCAATATATAAAAAAGGACCAAGACATTTCACCGGGAATTATAGACCAGTTAGCTTAACATCAATAATATGCAAGCTCTTGGAGGGAATAATAAGGGATTATATACAAGACTATTGTAACGAGAACGGTATCATTAGCAGTAATCAACATGGTTTCATGAAAAATCGTTCTTGCCAAACCAATCTATTAACCTTCTATGAGGAGGTGAGCGACCATCTAGATAAGGGAAGGCCTGTAGACGTGGTGTATCTGGATTTTGCAAAGGCATTTGATACAGTTCCCCATAAATGTTTACTGTACAAACTAAGGTCCCTCAACATGGATCAAAGGGTGAATACATGGATTGAAAACTGGCTGCAGGGACGAGTCCAGAGGGTGGTGATAAATGGGGAATACTCAGAATGGTCTGGTGTAGAAAGTGGGGTTCCCCAGGGTCCTGTCCTGGGACCAATCCTATTCAATTTATTCATAAATGATTTGGAGAACGGGGTGAAGAGCTCAATCTCAATATTTGCAGATGATACCAAGCTAAGCAGAGCAATAAATTTTCCACAGGATGTGGAAACACTGCAAGAAGATCTAAATAAATTAATGGGATGGGCAGATAAGTGGCAAATGAGATTTAATGTAGAAAAATGTAAGATAATGCATTTGGGTACCAAGAACATGAACGCAAATTACTCACTAGGGGGAGAGCCCCTGGGGGAATCAAGGATGGAAAAAGACCTAGGGGTCCTAGTAGAGAACAGGCTCAGCAGTGGCATGCAATGCCAAGCTGCTGCAAGCAAAGCTAACAAAGTGTTGGCATGCATCAAAAAAGGGATTAACTTCAGGGATAAATCAATAATTCTCCCACTATACAAGTCCCTGGTGAGGCTGCACCTGGAGTATGCCGTCCAGTTCTGGGCACCAGTCCTCAGGAAGGATGTCCTGGTATTGGAAAGGGTTCAGAGAAGGGAAACAAAGCTAGTTAAGGGATTAGAGGACCTAAGTTATGAGGAAAGATTACAAGCACTGAACTTGTTCTCTCTGGAGAAAAGACGCTTGAGAGGGGATACGATTTCAATGTACAAATACTGTACTGGTGACCCCGCTATAGGGGCAATACTATTCAGCGCAAGGGAAAACACGAAGACACGCGGCCATTCACTGAGAATGAAAGAAAGGCGGTTTAACGTTAAGATGCGTAGGGGTTTCTTTGGGGTAAGAGCAGTGCGAATGTGGAATTCTCTTCCAAAAACAGTGGTTTCTGCTGGTAGTATAGATAATTTAAAAAAAACTATTAGATGCACACCTAAGGGACCACAACATTGGGGGATATACAATGTAATACTGACATAAAAAACACACACATGGGTTGGACTTGTGTCTTTTTCCAGCCTCACTGACTATGTAACTATGAATGTGGTGCCGGACCAGGACCACCTTAATATTGATGGGACCCTGGGCAAACATTTTCTCCCCCATTCACATCATGACTACTCACTGATTGGTGGCTGGAGGTTACAGCACATCATTACCGCTCGCTGATCGGCTGCTGGAGGTTACAGCACATCATCTCACTGGCAGCACACCATGGAACGTGTTATTAGCAATGAGCAGAGCAGAGTATACACAGCTATGAAAGTTGGGACTGCAGTGTGTGTGAAAGAGGCCTTCATGGTGAAAGGTCTACTTTAAAACAGAAAAGCTTGTTCTGACTCTCATGCACTCCATTTATTGTGTGGATGTATAGCTTGGTTTGAGACTGCATCCCTGTGATGGTCAACTGATATGGTTTTCAGTGCCTCAACTACAGCCCCTGACACACCAAAGGGTTGTGCATATAATTTACTGCCAGACATACTACATGAGATGGTCAGAGACTGCAGGTGTACTACAGGAGATGGTCAGAGACTGCAGACATAGTACAGGAGATGGTCAGAGACTGCAGGCGTAGAAGAGATGGTCAGAGACTGCAGGTGTACAAGAGATGGTCAGAGACTGCAGATGTACTACAGGAGATGTTTAGAAAATGCAGACGTACTACAGGAGATGGTCGGAGACTGCAGGCATACAAGAGATGGTCAGAGACTGCAGGTGTACAAGAGATGGTCAGAGACTGCAGACGTACTACAGGAGATGGTCAGAAACTGCAGACGTTCTACAGGAGATGGTCAGAGATTGTAGGAGTGCAAGAGATGGTTAGAGACTGCAGGTGTACAAGAGATGGTCAGAGACTGCAGACGTACAACAGGAGATGATCAGAGACTGCAGACATAGTACAGGAGATGGTCAGAGACTGCAGGCATACAAGAGATGGTCAGAGACTGCAGGTGTACAAGAGATGGTCAGAGACTGCAGATGTACTACAGGAGATGGTTAGAAAATGCAGACATACTACAGGAGATGGTCAGAGACTGCAGGCATACAAGAGATGGTCAGAGACTGCAGGTGTACAAGAGATGGTCAGAGACTGCAGAGGTACTACAGGAGATGGTCAGAAACTGCAGACGTTCTACAGGAGATGGTCAGAGACTGCAGGCGTACAAGAGATGGTCAGAGACTGCAGGTGTACAAGAGATGGTCAGAGACTGCAGACGTACTACAGGAGATGGTCAGAAACTGCAGATGTACTACAGGAGATGGTCAAAGACTGCAGACATACTGAAGGAGATGGTCAGAGACTGCAGTTGTACTACAGGAGATGGCCAGAGATCATCCATGTACTGTCTGATCTCCCATCCCTGTACATTGTCTGCTGAACACTCACAATGGTCCTTCCTGATCACCATAACAGGTGCTGTCAGTGTCCCCACACACCACATATGTAATTTACTTACTGTGTGACACCGACAATGAGGACAGGTCCCAGACTTTCAGCATGGACTGTACAGAGGAGGAAGGTGTCGTCCCTACCTCTCCTCCCCACTGATCACAGGTCTGGTTGTTAGGGAGTGGAGTGATTGGCTGTTAGGAGGATGTGGAGGTCACGTGACGGCAGGTCAGGCAGTAGTTGGTTGGGAATTGGAAGAGATGATGGAGCACGAAGCCCGGAACCAAGCCGCACAGCTATAGTCCAACTCCACCCTAGTATTATTTAGCTGTCATCTTTTTTACGGGCAGTGCAGGTACAAGGGGCAGTTGCTTTGTGCCCCACAACAATGACTGGGGCTGGGCCCAGGGCAGCTGCCCCTTTTGCCCCGCGTTAAAGACAGCCTTGTGCGGGAGATGCGTTGCAGGTTTTCTGCACCACATCCTAGTGTAAACCAGGGCTTATTATTGCCTTTTTAACACAATTTAAAAAAGGCCAGGGCACTAAGGGCAGCAAGCAGGCCAGCCTGGCTCTGGCAGCAATGTTGTTGTGCCTGGTAACCCTTCAGCCCTTTGGCTCTGCAGTCAGCACCACAATATAGCTGACAGAGCCAGGCTGGACTGTCAGTACCAACCAAGCAGTGGAAAATGGTAACCCACGAATCCAGTGATTCCACAGACTCACTTACCTCAATGGCAGCACAGCAGTGGTGGTAAGTGGTCTGTGATGATCGTCTCTCAGGCAAGCAAGCCGAAAAGGAAAGAGGGAGGCTCAGCTCCTTAGCAGCAGTACTGCTACCTTGCATGTTCTCCGCTCCATTCTCCTCCAAAGTCCAAGGCGGGAAGTACAGAGTGTAGAGACAGTCGGGCACGGTGGGAAGGACAACAGACGCTGCCCGCTCCCACTGTGTCTATGATCTGTCTGCCGGGAACTCAGCACAGCCTGGTCATAACAACATGGCCTAAGTGCCTGTGACACCCGACCTACTGCATCCACTTCGCCCGCAATACTGACTGCTGTGCTCCGCGGTTTGTTTGTTTGTTGCGGTGCTGGCACCATGAGAGGCGGCAGGGCAGAGACACTTTTTATTTTTGTCAGGATGCTCGGGGGGGGGGGGTTTGAGCACCCCAAACTCCCCCTTATCTACGCCCCTGCTTGAGTCCAGCAATGCGCTGTCCCTTAAAATCCCCGCTGGCTGCTGACATCTTTGGGTGGCCGACTTCCGGGTCTCGATCGCCAGAATTTATCATTGATATGGCTGAGATGCATTACTCCCACGCATGCACAGGAGTTCTATCAGATTCTATCTATTGCCAAATTTGTGCAGTGAGCTGCGCTTGCGCAACTAACTGTAAAGGGACAGTAAGCTGCCTGTCTCTTTGCCCATTTTCATTTTGAAACCTAAAATTCTACTTTCAGCTTGCCATACACTAATAGAATTTCATTAGAAATTTGTTATCTGAAGAGCATTTGTTCAATTTGTGTAAAATTGATGGTCAATTTTGACTGCTGTGAGCATTTGAAGGAGCAGATCGATTCTCGAATGAACAATTTTCTAACAGTGTATGCAATTTTTGCTCAGAAAATATATTCTTTCCAAAATCGAACGTTAAAAGCAAAACAAAATTTTAATGTACTTTTGAACGACATTCATCAAGTCATCAAATGTACTGAGAATTTTCGGAAGAATATTCATGCAAATGTTTGCTCAAAAATCTACTAGTGTTTGGCCAGATTTTGCCTTACAGATCTGTTCAGGCAGGGACTGTCTCTCAACAGTCTCCTAGTCTCACAAACACCACACATTAGTCTGGTTAACCTGCCAGTCTTTTAACCACTTCAGCCCTGGAAGGATTTACCCCCTTCCTGACCAGAGCACTTTATGCGATTCGGCACTGCGTAGATTTAACTGACAATTGCACGGTTGTACAATGTTGTACCCAAACAAAATTGACATCCTTTTTTTCCCAACAATTAGAGCTTTCTTTTGGTGGTATTTCTTCACATCTGCGGTTTTTATTTTTTGGGCTATAAACAAAAAAAAAAAAACATTGACAATTTTGAAAAAAAGAAACAATATTTTTTACTTTTTGCTATAATACATATCCAAAAAAAAAAAAAAAAAAAAATGTATTCATCAGTTTAGGCCAAAATGTATTCTTCTACATATTTTTGGTAAATAAAATCGCAAAAAGAGTTTATTGATTGGTTTGCGCAAAAGTTATTGCGTCTACAAACTATGAGAATTGATTTATGGCGTGTTTATTATTATTATTTTTTTACTGTTAATGGCGGTGATCTGCGATTTTTATCGGGACTGCGAAATTGCGGCGGACAGTTCGGCCACTTTTGACAATTTTTGGGACCTTTGACATTTATACAGCGATCAGAGCTAAAAATAGCCACTGATTACTGTGTAAATGTCACTGACAGGGAAGGTGTTAAACTCTAGGGGGTGATCAAGGGGTTAACTGTTCCCTCACTGGGGGGGGGCTGGGATGGCAGGGACATGACAGATCTAACTGATCCTGATTACAGGGATCAGTAGATCACTGTCATGTCCCCTGTCAGAGCGGGGAATCGCTGTGTTTACATTGGCGGTTCACCATTCTGGCTCTGTATTAGGCGATCGCGTGTCACCAGTGGACATCGAGTCCGCCCGACCCGCAGCCACACTCATGCAGCGTGCAGTGGGCATGAAGACACGCCGCCGATGCCACGTGCCCGTCTGCCACCATTTATATACGCCAATTTGTGCCGCGGAGCCACTTTGCCGCAGTAAATGTACACAACACGGTCGGTAAGTGGTTGAAGTGGTTGTAAACGCTCTCATATACCCATGAAGAAAATATCCTAAGACGATACGCAGAGATGAAACAAATCCCCCTACATAGGTTTTACTTGTTTATTTGCTGTCTTCTCTTGTCTGTAACCGTTCAAAAGAGCACAATTGTGTTAAAATCCTTCTGCATCTGTGAGGAGTACAAAGGAGGGGGCGGAAAACTGTAGTTACAACTTATACACTATGTGAGAGCTGACTGGAGGAAAGGGACAACCCCC
>BLSH010095888.1:1371327-1381941 GCA_018402905.1 Glandirana rugosa
GGAAAGGGACAACCCCCCCCCCCCCCCTCCACATAGGCAGAGGAATGAAGGAACATGCAGAGCTGTGTTCTGAATAGACAAGCTGTGTGCTTATTTCCCTCCCTGTCACAAATTTTATCTCATGTGTTGTGAAAACTTCTCAAAAGTGACTCATGCTGATAACAAAAAGAAATGACACTAAGGCTACTTTCGCAGTGGGGTGGGCGGTAGCGGTAAAGTGCCGCTACATTCAGTGGCGATTTTCTGCTGTTATAGCGGCAATATGGGGCCACTATGCAGGCGAGAGCGCAGCGCTTTTAAAAGCGGGGGTAAAAGGGGCTTAAAAGTGCCGGCACGCTGCGCTTCCGAGGCGGTGTGCAGCCACTTGATTTCAATGGCAGGGGCGGTGGAGGAGCGGTCCCAAAGATGCTGCTTGCAGGACTTTTTGTAACATCCTGCAAGCGCACCGCCCCAATTTGAAAGCACTCTAAGGGAGCTATTTTTAGCCCAAGAGCGCCTGAAAAATGCCCCGGTGTGAAAGTAGCCTTAGAGCTTTGAAGAGAGACAAGTAAACACTACAGATATATGTGCTTTGTTCACATTTCATGACTGGGGTTTACAACCACTTTAAGATCTGTGGAAAAATAGAGCTAAATTCGTAGGGTTATCTCACTGGTTTTGTTGTCTTAAAGCAGGGATCTCCAAACTACGGCCCTCCAGCTGTTGCGGAACTACACGTCCCATGAGGCATTGTAAAACTCTGACACTCACACACATGACTAAGCATGATGGGAATTGTAGTTCCTGAACAACTGGAGGGTCATAGATTGGAGATCCCTGTCTTAAAGTAATGATGTTAATGTAAATTATCTGGTTTCTGGGCAGGCAGCTTCTAAACCCCAGTGGATCTCCAAGGTCTTATTGGCTTGTAGTGTAATGTCATACCTCCCAACTTTCTGAGACGGGAACGAGGGCCACCTATTAGCAAAAGTATGTAGGCATGGGACACACCCCCTGTCACGCCCCCTTAAAGGAGAATTATACAAAAAAAACGATTAGTTAGTTTTTTACCATCACTATTCCTTTATATTGGCTTTTTAAATGTACAAATGTAGCAATTTAGAAATTGGATGAAAGGTTTAGCATTGTAAAACACTTTTTGATAGATAAATAGTGGATTTTACATATAGGTATATGCATCAGACTAAAACGAGGGACAAATGAAGAGCAATGAGGGACAGATGGACATTGTTCCAAATCAGGGACAGTCCCTCAAAATCAGGGACAGTTAGGAGCTATGTAATGTAACAAAAATTGAAATGCAAGCACCACAGCGCTGCGAAGAGGTCCAGATACAACTTTATTCTGATAAAAGTCAGGTGGACAATCCCAAAAATTGCAAATGCGTTTTGGGGGTTCGAGAGCCCCTCTTTTATCAGGGCTTCATTGACAACAATGTGAATAAATTGGAAATTAACTTATTTTTTTCTGGTGTGATTACAAACACAGGCCTTGTCAGCAGCTGTTTTTAGGCTGCCAAACCAGCTGCTGACAAGGCCTGTGCCTGTAATTACACTGGAAACAACATTTTAAGGCTAAACCCACTTCTAGTTTATTAACATTATTGTCAGTCAAGTCCTGATGAAGATGAAGCTTTTGGACTCCCCATATGTGCAGGCTACTTTTTTGGATCCCCCCTGACTTTTATCAGGGTTGTATCTGGAGCTCATAGCAGTGGTGTGACACTCCAATTTTTATTTTTGTCTGTCAGGCCTGACTAGGGTTGCCACATCATCCCTTTAATCCAGGACACATATTAATTACACAGGTTCTGTGGCTAATTAAAGTGGTAATTAAACTCACTTGGTGCCTTATCTGCATTAAATTAGCTTCAGAACCTGTGTAGTTCATATGTGTCCTGGATTAAAGGGATGATGTGGCAACCCTAGGTCTGACAGGTCTGGACATGTGCTTCACATCACACTTATGTTGCCTTGCAGCACCCAGGATTGAGAGCAAGCTACATTTTACTGCCCCTAAAGGCAGCAGAAATGGGTGTACCAATGGTAAAAATAATCCTCTTGATGGTGCTCCCACGCTGTAATAATGTGCAATACACACAGTTACAGTGTGTATTTTGGGGTTAAAATAGGTGGAGAGTAAGCAATATAACACCTCCTCACTGCCTGTCAAATGCCTTCCACTATGGAAGGGTGGAGCCAACCACTGTGGATCAGGGCCGTCTTACCGAGCGGGCACACCTGGGCATGGCCCAGGGGCCCCAAGTGCTCATGGGGCCCCATCTAGGGTGTCCCGCAATTGCATTCTCTGTCCTGGGACCTGGGCACCTTCCTTCCGGGACAATACAGTGTCCCGGAATGAAATAGAGGACACAACCTCTCTGCTAATTACATTGTCAGATCTGGTTGCTAGGGCCGCCCCCGCTTGGCGTCTAGCTACCAGTGATGTCACACATCATCGGAATCAGAGTGAAGCTGGGAGCGAGGTCCATACCTAGTGCTGAACTGCTGTCTCCGCCCACCGACACCTCCTCCTTGTCATCAGCAGGTGTGTGCGCAGTGATGTCCCGGCAAGACCCAGCGCATAGCGCTAGACCCTGCCATAAAGACGAGCCACGTACCCAGAAGGATCCATGGACAAAAGATGGCAGCTCCATCCTCGGGACCGGGCAGGCCTGCGGGACCTTCGTTCTGAGGTAAGTATTTCATAATGCATTCTAGCTCATTATGTCTTTGCTTTGCAGGTGTTTTTTTTTTTTTCTAGGGGATACAACCGCTTTAAACCTTTCTATGGCTGAATCAATCTGCTGATTTCTCTAAAGCCCCGTACACACGGTTCAACAATCGCATACAACAGGTCGTACTCACGACTGTTGTATGCGATATCGATCGTTCGTATGCACAATTTGAACAGCTGACATACAACGGTCGTACAAGGGGAGTTGTATGAGCAGACTAGAAAACTTGGTCGTACCAACAAGCTCTCATACGACCGTTGTATCGTGTGTACAGAGCAGTTGGTACAACAAAGTTGTATTGTGCAAAACACGCATGCTCAAAGTCAGGAATGGCTGGATGCTAATTACATGCACCTGAAGTTCTTTCCCCAGACGTACGATCGTGTAGTGCAGTCAGTATGCTGCATACAACAGCCAACATACGATTCAACACGGTCGTACGTGCGATCATCGAACCGTGTGTACGGGGCATAAGGCTTCTTTAAAACTGGCAGCAGCCCTTGGCACCCCTCTGAAAATTGATCTGCAGTGGACTTGACAGGCAGCTGGTAGGCAATATGTCATCTCCTCATCATCTGTATTAGCCCCTGTTCACATAGTCATGATTTGTCATGCGATTTGCGCATGTCAAATCTGAGCCTTTTGCCAGCAATTGGAGCACCCCAATCTGTGCAACGCCAACTTAATGGTGCCACACCATTTCCCAAATGTAGTTCCTGCACTACTTTTGGTGGCTTTGGGGGAGATTTCAATAGACATCTGTGCATGAACCCGCACAGATGTCTTTCAAGTCACCCCCGAAGACGGACTGAAATGAGGCTTTGTAATCGTGCGAGTTCAGATGAACTCGCACAAATTCAAAGCCGTGTCCAGTGTGAACAATGGCTTAAAGTGGAAGTGACTTATTTAAAGCGGGTGCACATTATATACCCCCTGCCTAAACTGGTGATAACTTTTTTTTTGTTTTTTCCAAAAATTGGCAAAAAAAAAAAGGAATCAAAAATCATCTTTTTTTTGGGTAGGCAGGTGTGTCCCTGAATGGCACTTTGGAAATGTGGTCACCCTAACCCCATCAGAGTCGGCTCCGATCTAGGGGGATGCAGTACGGAGGTCAGATGGCATGGTAACTGCACTGCACACAAGTTACTTTAGTCTTAGTAGCGGGGCTGACTGAGTGGGTACCGGCAGCACATGCCTTCTCCAACCTATCACCTCTGATTATTGCCGAATGCCTGTCTTGGCGGCTCCACCTCCACCCGCCCCCAAGCTAGGAGTCTGTGGCTGAGAGCAGATGCACAGTGTGCACTGTACAGCTGCCTGTGGGGATATCTCACTCACGCAAATCGTGCAAGTGAGATATCGAGAGAACATCTCAGGGAGCTGAAGAGGCCCATGATGTTTGCTCCACCTCAATGTGGCCTAGCCAATCCCAGCTGTGCCTGCTCTGGCAGCCCCACCCATACTGTGCTGGAAGCATGGAGGGTGTGCAGCAGGTGGCAAATTGGAGGACACACACCAGAGGCTGCAAAATTATTGAGTCCACTGTACAATCTCAACCACCACTTTGACAATGGCATATGTCCCTCGCTCTGATTCGCTAAGTGAAAAAGACTGTCACTCCTCTGAAAAGCAACTCATACACGGATTGCTTTTCAAAGGAATTTGGCAGGTGGTGAAGAGGTGATATGTTGCCCCCTCACCACCTATTTTAACCCTCTAAATCGAGGGTCGGCAACCCATTGTTCGCAATCTACCCATCAATTTATGGCCAGGTGACGGGTAGATCGGCAACCCTGTTTTGCTGACCCCCAGGCCACTCCCCCCACATTGCAGAGCAGCGCATGGAAGGAATTCTATCACATCCATGCCAAGCACTTGTGTGTGACATTACATGGGATGGATGAGAGAGGAGGGCTGACCAGGATCAGAGCACCAGGAGAAAGAAGTGTCATGTATCGTCAGCAGTTCCCTTCTCTGCACGTGAGGAAAATTTCTGCTTTCCTGTGAGCCCCTGTACACACATATCACTGCTCTACTAACAACCTCATCCTCTGCCCTACTTACTTACACCATCCACAGCCCTACTTACTGACACCATCTTCTGCCCTACTTACTGACACCATCCTCTACCCTACTTACTGGCACCATCCACAGCCTTACTTACAGACACCATCCACAGCCCTACTTATTGACACCATCCACAGCCCTGCTTACTGACACCATCCAGAGTCCTACTAATTGTCACCATCCACAGTCCTACTTACTGACACCATACTCTGTCCTACCAACTGGCACCATCCACTGCTCTACTGAAGGACACCATCCACTGCCCTACTGACATCTTCCACTGCTCTCTTGACCCTTATAATTTGTCCTACAAACTGCTGACTCCTGTACTTTGCCCTACCTACTACTAGCCTCTTTACACTGCCCTACCTGTTACTGACCTCTACACACCGCCCTACCTATTACTGACCTCTACACACCGCCCTACCTGTTACTGACCTCTACACACCGCCCTACCTATTACTGACCTCTACACACCGCCCTACCTATTACTGACCTCTACACATCGCCCTACCTATTACTGACCTCTACACACCGCCCTACCTGTTACTGACCTCTACACACCGCCCTACCTGTTACTGACCTCTACACACCGCCCTACCTATTACTGACCTCTACACACCGCCCTACCTATTACTGACCTCTATACACTGCCTTACCTACTACTGACCTCTATACACCGCCCTAACTATTACTGACCTCTATACCTGCCCTACCTATTACTGATCTCTACTTCCTGCCCCTACACACCATCCTAACTTTCACTGACCTCTATACACTGCCCTACATTCAGGTCTGAATCTAGTTGCCCACTGAAGTCAGGCTAAGTTTATATTTTTACAATGACATTAGTTTTATTATAATTTTTCTACATTTTCCTTGTGTCATCCTTACTATTTAGTTAGGCTTGCTAATTAATTTATTTACCTCTGGTGATCTTTGAGCTTTTATATTGTTTAAGTAGATCTCCTCCTCTCAAAGGTTGCCTACCCCTAGTCTAAATGCTGCCTCACCCCCGATTGTGGGACCTTGCAGCGCAGACACTTTTATTTAAATGGGTTGCGTTTGGTGAGTGGTAGTGCAGGCTTGTGGGGGCCCCAGTGCATTACTTTGCCCAGGGGCCCATGGTGGTATTAAGATGTCCCTGCTGTGGATTGCTATTCAGAGGGCTCTTGCTAGTATAAACTAGCCCTTACTGCATTTTCACAGTGAAAGTGCTTCTTTTCGTTGTTTTTTTCTACTAGTTCTTACTGCATACTGGTGTAAATAAATGCATTTTAATATGTTCTTCCCTATAATCCATGTGCATGCCTCATGTCCCTGTTAACAAGCCCATTAAATATAAAATAGGTAAGAACAACTGTATATGTTTATTAGTAAACAAGACTTTTAAAATTAATACCTTGCAATTCCCCATCAGTAAATAACACCTTTTCTCCAATTTTTTTTTTTTACACACCCTCATATAAGCAGATATGGTTCACAAAATTTGTGGAGTAGACACTTTTCTACATTTTTTTAAACCTTTAAAACCCCAAAACATGTTAAGTGAAATTCACATTTTCAGTGCAAATTTTGACAAAGAGGAATCTGGATCCTGCTGCACATAAATCTTTGGCAGAATGAATTCCACATGACTTACTTATCACTAACGCTAACCTTCTAATACAAGTCCCTTAACACCAAGAACCAAATGAGTTGCTGCATGCCACATATTACATTTACACACTACATATTTCTACATTCATGTGGTTAGTATATTCCCCCAAGAATTTTGCTGTGCTCTTTGATGAGTTCTAATTCAACAATCAGTTTCAGAGGATGCGCCACAGCCCTAAAGGATACGCCAAACCAAAGTGTCCAACTGGGAGCTGCTCATTCTCCACTTTAATTAAACTCATTGGCCAAGTGGCCTCTGGCTTCAAAACAGTTATCTTTTGCAAGCATATCTTGTATCTTTAGATTCACTAAATATTTTTTTCATGAACAAGACAGATTTCATAATTTGCAGCAATAAGTGAATTAGAACTCCAAGAACTTTCAGTGCTATAATACATTTGATCATAATAGCATATAAATTATATTTTTGATCACTATTTGGTCTCCTTTCTCTTTTAGGGATACACTCTGGACTCTGGAGCCACCATTTTTTAGACTGTTCATACTACAGATATTACTCAGTGTCTTTACTTTTGTATTCCTCTGCCTCAGAAGTATTTTGAAACAGAGAGCAGAAATTTGGCAGCCAACAATAAGAAAGGAAAATGATGACACCACACATTAACCTCTTCAGCCCCGGAAGGATTTACCCCCTTCCTGACCAGAGCATTTTTTGCGATACAGCACTGTTTCGCTTTAACTGATAATTGCGTGGTCGTGCGACATTGTACCCAAACAAAATTGATGTCCTTTTTCCCCCGCACAAATAGAACTTTCTTTTGGGGGTATTTGATCAGCTGTGCGTTTTTTATTTTTTGCGCTATAAACAGAGTGACAATTTTGAAAAAAAAATTTCCCAAAAAAAAAAATATATATAAAGAATCAAATTTCTTCCTCAGTTTAGGCCAATATATATTCTTCTACATATTTTTGGTAAAAAAAAATTGCAATAGGTGTTTATTGATTGGGTTGTGTAAAAGTTATCACTTCTACAAAATAGGGGATAGATTTATGGCATTTTTAATTTTTTTTTACTAGTAATGGCGGCGATTTTTTGTGGGACTGCTACATTGCGGCGGACAGAACGGATACTTTTGACACTTTTTTGGGACCAATGACATTTAAATTAGCCACTGATTACTGTATAAATGTCACTGGCAGGGAAGGGGTTCAAATCTAGGGGGTGATCAAGGAGTGAACTATGTTCCCTATGTGTGTTCTAACTGTATGGGGGCTGGGCTGGCGGGGACATGACCGATCTCACTGTTCCCGATCACTGGGTACAGTAGATCACTGTCATGTCCCCTGACAGAATGGGGATCTGCCTTATTTACATTGGCAGATCCCCATTCTGCCTCTGTAGAAGGCGATTGTGGGTCGCTGACAGACATCAAGTCAGCCCGACCCACGGGCACGCTCATGCAGCATGCAGCGGGTGCGTGCTGGGAGGCGGCACGCTCCCGCCCACAACTGTGCCTGCGAGCCGCCATACAGCTATGGGGATTTGCGCAGGAGAGCCAACCAGCCGCCGTCGTTATAAGCGGTTAAATGACGAGGCAAGGTCTTATTTCAGCTTGCCAAGCTGAGGTCAGTATCATTCAGTGGGACAACCAATTTCTATTCACAGAGAATAATTTTGTACTTTCTGGTTATTTTGAAAAGCAAGTAGTATAGGCTACAAGATGTATGTAAACAGAGCAGTATAAGTTTGCATGACCTTAGGAGGGAACTGTTCTCATTTTAACTACTTCAGATCCGCTCCATAGCCGATTGACGGCTACAGCGTGGCTCTAAAATGCCGGGTGGCCGTTTATAGACGTCCTCCCCTTTGGCTTGTGCTGGATGCGCTCTCGCCGCTGCATGCCGCGTGAGCGTGCCCGCAGGTCGGGTGGACCCGATGTCCGCCGGAGACCCGCGATCTGCTCACAGAGAGCCAGGACGGGGAACCGCCGATGTAAACACGGCGGTTCCCTGTTCTGTGGGGGGGGGGGGGCATGACAGATCTACTGATCCCTGTCTCTGGGATCAGTTCGATCTGTCATGCCCCTGCCAACCCCTCCCCCCCACAGATAGAACACACCCAGGGAACACATTTAACCCCTTCACTGCCCCCTTAGTGTTAACCCCTTCCCTGCCAATGACATTTGTACAGTAATCAGTGTCTATTTTTAGATCTGATCGCTGTACAAATGTCATTGGTCCCAAAAAAGTGTCAAAAATGCCGTCATGTCCGCCAGAATAATGCAATCCCGATAAAAATCGCTGATCACTGCCATTAACAGTAAAAAAAAAAAGAAAGAAAGAAAAACGCCATAAACCAATGTCCATAGTTTGTATAACTTTTGCGCAACTCAATCAATATATGCCGAGTGCGGTTTTTTTACCAAAAACATGTAGAAGAATATATATCGGCCTAAACTGGTGAATAAATTTGTTTTTTTATTTTTGGATATTTATTATAGCAAAAAGTAAAAAATATTGTTCTTTTTTCAAAATAGTCGCTCTTTATTTGTTTATAGCGCAAAAAATAAAAACCGCAGAGGTGATCAAATACCACCAAAGAAAGCTCTATTTGTGGTGAAAAAAAGGACGTCAATTTTGTTTGGGTACAACGCCGCACGACCACGCAATTGTCATTCAAAGAGTGACAGCGCTGAAAACTGAAAATTGGTCGGGGCAGGAGGGGGGTTTAAGTGCCCAGTAAGGAAGTGGTTAAGCAATGTCTATGTTATCCATGAACAAAGATCATGACTATATCCTAAATTTCTCACAAAAGCTGACTATTATTAGAGTAGACAGCACAGGCAGTGTTTTTTAGACTTCAGGCAAATCTGTCCTTAGTTATATATTATCATGTCTAAGGATGCGCTTGTCTAAAACACAATAGCATTTGCTGAATTCTTTCTAATAAAGTCAACTTTATGGAGTCCAAGATGCTTGTTTCATTATTTTTCGTAAATCAAAGGCAATTTTTCATTTTTATTTTTTAACCCATGTAGACCTCAAGATAGACCAAAAGACTGCGTGGAGCCAGACTTATGATTCACATATATAGGTTATGGAATTTGCCATTTCCAATATGGCTGCCTCAGTGCAAGTACACTCTGAGCATGAAAGGCAGGAAGTGATGTGGCTGCTGTGGCCGGTTTCTTGTCTTGCTCTTTTCCAAGACGGTGATCTGAGCATGCTCAGGCACTGATATCATCACTAATGGCCAAACGTGCCAGTTTTATATGGTTTCAAGGCATTTTTGGGCAGCACATTGTGGAGTTCTCTACACATGCATGCTGGATGCTTATGTGACCATTGTTTGTAGGTATGTAGGTATGTTTTCCCTTTTCCTATCTCCTTTTCAGTGTTGCTCTGGGATCACTGTGCTCTTTATGGCATTTACCTTGACTATTCCTATTTCCTTCTCAGTGCTTGCCCTGCAATCACTGTGTCATGCTGTTTTTCATTTCAGTATGCTGCTTTGCTCTGTGTCTATGGGGAACGCGGCCCAGTCAGACCACCCATTGCTTTTAAGGTAAAGGGATTAGGTAAGTTGTGAAGATATTGAGAAAAAGAGAGCCAATACTGTTGTAATATCTACAGCCCTGTAAGAGCCTCAAGATAAAGGGAACCCTCTAAAATTCAAGACAAGTCACCATCTAAGGGCAGACATCCAAGCAATGTTGATCAAGGTCATAATCTCACCTCTCATTATCATTGCTCCCCGTCTATAAACATCACAGGTTACCAGCCCTAATAGTTGCTGCATTTGTGGTGGGAAGTCATTGCCTGAAAAGCTAGTATGTCAAGTCTGCCTCGAGCAAGCAGCATACAGCCCGATCCACAAACGTGGATTTACCGTTGGCAAGACCGGAAATCTCCCGAGGGAGATAGAACTCCAGGAACGTCCCGACATACGACGAACGAGCTCCGTCTGAACTGTATGATCGAAAAGTCCGTTACTGAAGGGTGGTGTTTACGTCGTTGATAATCCCGACCATTGGACACTACAAATATCTGCCCCTCGTTACTATTACTCTCCACTCTAATACTGGAACTAGTTGTAACGAACCTACAGACGGGAATCTACCACTGAACAGAACTTAAAATCTCCCAAGGGAAATAGAACTCCGAGAATGTCCCGACATCTATAATGTTGT
>BLSH010095888.1:1382481-1397319 GCA_018402905.1 Glandirana rugosa
CTACTGTACGAGGAGGAATTAGATTTTGTGGGAATTTCGGAGACTTGGTTCAACAGCTCTCATGATTGGCTGGCTACCATTCAGGGGTATTCCCTATATCGCAGGGATAGGGAGGGCAAAAAAGGGGGAGGGGTATGCCTGTATATAAAAAATGACATACAAATAAATGTGAGAGATGACATTAATAGTGGTTCTGGGGGGAAGGTTGAATCCTTATGGGTAGAGTTACAAAGGGAAGATACCAAGGGGAAAGTTATACTTGGAATATGCTATAGACCCCCTAATCAGAGGGAGGAGGGGGAGGCGGACCTCCTATCACAATTTGGAATAGCGGCTAGGATGGGAAGTGTTATTATAATGGGGGATTTTAATTATCCAGATATTGACTGGGCGGAAGGTACTGCACGTTCAGCTAGGTCTCGCCATTTCCTAAATGTCCTGCAGGATAATTTCATGGGTCAGATGGTAAATATACCAACAAGAAAAAAAGCATTATTGGATCTTCTGATTACCAACAACACAGACCTGATCACAGACGTGGACGTAAGGGGCAATCTAGGTAATAGCGATCACAGGTCAATTAGTTTTAGTATAAATTACACATCTAGGAAACCTAAGGGGTATACGAAGACACTGAATTTTAAAAGAGCCAACTTCCAACTTCCAGAAACTACGCTCATTGCTAGAAGATGTTAGCTGGGATAAAATTCTAGGAACAATGAATACGGAGGAAAAATGGGAATTCTTCAAAAACACACTAAACAAAGGTATTAGCCAGTGTATCCCAACAGGAAATACATTTAAAAGAGCTAAGCAAAGACCAGGATGGCCGACATAAAGGCACACATAAAAGCAAAAAAGAAGGCCTTCAAAAAATACAAGGCGGAGGGGTCTCAGTCAGATTTTCATATCTATAAAACGCGCAATAAGGAATGCAAAGTTGCAATCAGAGCAGCTAAGATTGAACATGAAAGACACATAGCTGAGGAGAGTAAAAAGAATCCCAAGAAATTCTTTAAGTATATAAATGGTAAGATGAATGATGCAGATAATCTGGTTACAAATGATGGAGAAATGGCAAAGGTGTTAAACTCATTTTTCTCCTCAGTATTCACAAAAGAAATGGGGGGCTCAATTATGCAGAACCACAATGCTGGTCCTCAAGACAAGTCACATGAAACACCCTCATGGCTGACTGAGGATAAAATCAGGAATAGGCTGGAAAAACTGAATGCTAATAAGTCACCAAGCCCAGATGGCTTGCACCCGAGGGTCCTTAGGGAACTTAGCCAAGTTATTGCCAGACCCTTGTACCTAATCTTTAAGAGCAGTTTTCTGACTGGTATGATACCAACTGATTGGAGGAAAGCCAATGTGGTGCCAATATATAAAAAAGGACCAAGACATTTCCCTGGGAACTACAGACCAGTTAGCTTAACATCAATAATATGCAAGCTCTTGGAGGGAATAATAAGGGATTATATACAAGACTATTGTAACGAGAACGGTATCATTAGCAGTAATCAACATGGTGTCATGAAAAATCGTTCTTGCCAAACCAATCTATTAACCTTCTATGAGGAGGTGAGCGGCCATCTAGATAAGGGAAGGCCTTTAGACGTGGTGTATCTGGATTTTGCAAAGGCATTTGATACAGTTCCCCATAAACGTTTACTGTACAAACTAAGGTCCCTTAACATGGATCAAAGGGTGAATACATGGATTGAAAACTGGCTGCAGGGGCGAGTCCAGAGGGTGGTGATAAATGGGGAATACTCAGAATGGTCTGGTGTAGAAAGTGGGGTTCCCCAGGGTTCTGTCCTGGGACCAATCCTATTCAATTTATTCATAAATGATTTGGAGAACGGGGTGACCAGCTCAATCTCAATATTTGCGGATGATACCAAGCTAAGCAGGGCAATAAATTCTCCACAGGATGTGGAAACATTGCAAGAAGATCTGAATAAATTAATGGGGTGGGCAGACAAGTGGCAAATGAGATTTAACGTAGAAAAATGTAAGGTAATGCATTTGGGTACCAAGAACCTGAATGCAAACTACTCACTAGGGGGAGAGCCCCTGGGGGAATCGAGGATGGAAAAAGACCTAGGGATCCTAGTAGAGAACAGGCTCAGCAGTGGCATGCAATGCCAAGCTACTGCAAGCAAAGCTAACAAAGTGTTGGCATGCATCAAGAAAGGGATTAACTTCAGGGATAAATCAATAATTCTCCCACTATACAAGTCCCTTGTGAGGCCGCACCTGGAGTATGCCATCCAATTCTGGGCACCAGTCCTCAGGAAGGACGTCCTGGTATTGGAAAGGGTTCAGAGAAGGGCAAAAAAGCTAGTTAAGGGATTAGAGGACCTAAGTTATGAGGAAAGATTACAAGCACTGAACTTATTCTCTCTGGAGAAAAGACGCTTGAGAGGGGATATGTTTTCAATGTACAAATACTGTACTGGTGATCCCGCTATAGGGGCAAAACTATTTAGTGCAAGGGAAAACACGAAGACACCCGGCCATTCACTGAGAATGAAAGAAAGGTGGTTTAACCTTAAGATGCGTAGGGGTTTCTTTTCCGGTAAGAGCAGTGAGAATGTGGAATTCTCTTCCAAAAACAGTGGTTTCTGCTGGTAGTATAGATAATTTCAAAAAACTATTAGATGCACACCTAAGGGACCACAACATTGGGGGATATACAAGGTAATACTGACATAAAAACACACACATGGGTTGGACTTGATGGACTCGTGTCTTTTTCCAGCCTCACTGACTTTGTAACTATGTAACAGGTTGTCAAAACTGTATCCCCTGAAAGAGCCAAAGGTCAACCTGCTGCTGTCTCCTCCGATGGTGGATGCATTATTAATACGACTGGCAAGACATGTCACCTTGCAGTTATGTTCAAGTACACTCTAGCCAAAAACTAGATATAGATCTGAAGTGTTCCTATGTACTGTAGCATCTGCAGGTGCCTGCAGACCAGCAATAACATTCGCAGTGGTAGGCAGAGCAATATCGAGTTGGATGGTTAATATTAGAGACTCTGTGTTGGAGGAGTCAGTAAATGTCAATTGATGTATTTCAAGAGCGATGTTGCAGTGATGGCAAGGAGGGCATTATGGCTGAAGTCATGGTTTGAGGATCCTGCCTTAAAAATAAAACTGGTGCAAGATACCAGACGACGGATCCAGTTTCGGAGTAGACAGGATACAGTCATTTCAAGGGTGACCACTGCCAGGTCAGGGTGGATATCATCTGACAAAAATAGAAAAATCTGAAAGGTCCAGCATACAGGCAGCAACTACCAGGTAGATACAAGGAGGCTAAATATTACGGACTGGGAAAGGATTACTACAGGAACTGGAGAAATACCCAATCTTCATTGTTGAAGCCTTAAAGCAGAGTTCCACCCAAAAATGGAACTTCCGCTTTAAGCACTTCTTGCCCCCTTACATGCCACATTTGACATGGAATTTTTTTTGGGGGGGAGTGCGTACCCAATTTTCAGAGGAACTTCCTGTCCCTCTTCCTCCTTCCACTTCTGGGCCGCTTCGGCGACTCCTCCTCTCCCCCTAAGCGGCCCCTCCCTCTTGGCAATCTTCTGGGACACGTCACAGGTACCAGAAGATTGCCTGGCCACTAGGAACGTGCAGCGCGACTCGCGCATGCACAGTGCATGCCCGGCCGTGAAGCCACGGCCGGTGCCCACACTTGCAATGACAACGCTGCAGGGAGGAGGGGGAGACGAGCGAGGCTTCGGGTGCAGCCATCGCTGGCCCGAGAGACAGGTAAGTTACTGTTTATTAAAAGTCAGCAGCTACGCTTTTTGTAGCTGTTGACTTAATAAACTATAAAACGAGTGGAACTCCGCTTTAGCAATCTAAGGCACTTGTCTTGGGAGAACAGCAGAAGTCCTTTTACAGTAAGGGTGTGCTCATCCAGGGGGTGTCTGTGGGAGCCAGATGAAGCTTTGCACACACACCTTGATGGAAAATATTCATATCAGCTATATCAGTCATTAGTAAAGAGGCTGTTGGTTGTTGAGCGGGACCATCTGTATATATGATATTTATCCGAGTTGCTCCAGAGGGTCCACTTCCACGCCTCCAGACCACCCAGTCATCCCATATGGGAGCTTTGTGACTGGGTAGAGGCGCAGGGACCAGACACACGAGAGCAACTCGGTGTCCCCTTTTATATATATTTTTTTTTGGTTACCAGAAAGAGCTTCAGTTGGTTACACACCAGAAATCACTTGTCGATAAAATCACGTAGCACATGTACCTCCTACAGCAACACAATTGGATAGGGATATTAGTGTTAATTATCCAACCATATTTGACAAAGACTCCTTTTTTGTTCAGTAAGGATGAAACAGAAGGCCTCTGCGGTATCCTCTATGCCCGTTGTACTGTGCCCGTCAAGTTCTATTATCAGATATATGATAACTTGTTAAGTATCTGTTTTAGTTACTAGGAGTGGTATTCGGACCTCACACTTCCCCTGGTGTCAGGTGTGTTTGGACATTAGTCTTTTGTGGTAGTTTACTTGTTAGGGTAGTCAGGTGTTCAAGTATGGTGGTAGCCGGGCAGTCTGTGGCGTTTGGGAGACTGGGTATGTCTGGGCAAAGGGGGTTGGTAGGTCATCGGTGGGGTAATGTCACTTGTTCCTTCCGTTAAAGGGTCTGTTCTAAGGTTTATTTGACGGTTATTAGCGAGGTGTAATCCTCTGAAGCTTTAAAGTGTGTTTAATTTGTGTGGTGTCTCGTTCGCTTTATGGATAAGGTCTTCCATTTCCTCTATTTTATTGATTCTTCTGAACCAATCTTGGATGGTAGGCGGGTTGGGTGATTTCCAGCAAGTTGGGAGGGCCATTTTTGCTGTGTTTAACATGTGAAGTGTAAGGGATCTTCGGTAATGTTTCTGTGGGATAGAGTTGTGATGGAGGAGCAGTTGTTCAGGGGAGAAATCTAGCGTGTATGTGGCAATCTGAGTGGTCTGGCAGTGTACCTCTGTCCAGAAGGGGATTATTTTGGGACACCTCCACCATATGTGGAGGAAGGAAGGACCCTGTATCTTTGGAGCAGTGCCAGCACATTGGGGAGATAGAGTGGTTGATTTTGTTGAGACGTAGGGGAGTTTTGTACCATCTCGACAGAATTTTAAACCCAGTTTCCTGGGCCGAGACATTAATGGAACCCTTGTGGGTATGTGTGAAATTCGGGAGTTAGGTCGATGTTAAGCTCCCTTTCCCATGTTTTGGTCACTAAGTTGTGTTTGATTTCTACATTTGAGAATAAGATTGCGTATATCTCTGAGATCAAGTGTCTTTGCGGAGTGTTACGCGAACAGAGATTTTCAAAAGCTGTATGTGGTCTGGAGTAACTTGTTCTATGTTTAGGGTTATTTAAGAAGTGTTCAAGTCGTAAGTACGTCCAGAATTAAGCGGGATTGTTAGAGGTCACTTCTGAAAATTTGTCATAGTGCATAAACCTGTTACGTTGAAAGAAAAACTCTGCTCGCAGATTGAAATTGGAATTAATCTCCGGTAAAAGGTGGGAGTTAAGGCCTGGTGGGAATTCTGGGTTGTGCGATATAGGTGTAAGTGGACCTGGCGCAGAGGAGATGTCATGTTATCGGCAGCTCAGCCCGAATGATCGTAGAGTAGCATTGATCAACGGGTGTTGTTTACATCCTGGTGGAGAGTGATTGCTTTGTAGCCATGGGAGAAGGCGCAGTGGAATCAGGGAGAAAGCCTGTTCAATTGTTACCCAGGCTTTTGTGCTGGCATGGACGCTCCAGTCAGCAATTCTAGTGAGCTGACAAGAGATTTGGTATTTTGGGAAGTCTGGAAGTACGATGCCCCCCTTTCATTTTGGTATAGTCAATCTGTCAATACTGATTCGGGGGTGGTTTTTAGCCCCTATAAAGTCAGAGGAAGCAAAGAAGGCCTTTGGAAGGGCAATGGGTATGGCTTGCATAACATATAGAATCCTAGGGAGGATGTTCATTTTGATTGTTGCTGCCCTACCGATCCATGAGAACAGGCCTGTAGACCAGGTTCTTAGGTCCTGTTGATGGGCTAAATCTGGTTAGCTCTTGAAGGAGATTGGGCAGAGTTATGTGTGGTTCGGTTAAGAAGAGAAGGATGTCATCAGCAAATGCTGCCAGTGTATACTCGTTGTCTTGAATTTGAATGCCTCTAATATCAGGGTTGTCTCCAATGCTCCAGAGAAGGGGTTTGAGGATCAGTACAAAGATTAGGGGTGAAAGGGGGCAACCCTCTCTAGTTCTGTTTGCTATGGAGAAGGCGTCTGATAGGTGGCCGTTGACTCGCACCCTCGCCGTCGGGGTAGAGCAAAGTGCCAGAATAAAGTGCATCATGTGTTTTCCAATTCCTAGTGCTTTTAACATTTCTGACATGTAGTCCCAGGCCACTCTATCGAATGCCTTCTCCGCATCCAATGAGAGAAAAACGCCCTTTTGTTTATTAGTGGTGAGCCAGTGGTGGATACTGATAGCTTTCAAGGTGTTATCCCTGGGATAAAACCTATCTGGTGGAGGGATATCGACTACAGGAGGAGAGGGAGTATTCGGTTAGCTAATATCGTAGCGAATAATTTCAGGTCCACATTTAGCAGTGATATCTGCCAATGCTTGGGCACAATTGATGGGTCTTTCCCAGGTTTGGGGGACTACTGTTATATGGGCCGTTAAGAGGTCTCGCGCGGGGGGGGGGGGGGGGGGCCTTGGGAAGTGTTTGCTAAGTGAGTCTAGAAAGGTTTTGTAATAACCCGCTGTCAGGCCATCTGAGCCGGGGGGGTTTTCCTGGTTTCGCTTGTTTCAGAGCTAGTTGTAATTCTTCTGCTGATAGTGCCTTTTCTAAATATTTTGCTTCTTTTTCAGAAAAAGGAGGGGGGGGGGCCGAATTTTTTTAGGAAATTCCTAATTAAATTCTGTCTCGTTGAGTGTCTCGTCGGGGTGTTCGTTGAGTGCAAGTTATACAATTGTTTGTAGTATGTGACAAATTGTTGTGCAATGTTGGGGTTTGCTGTGACTTTCTCCCCTTTAGAGTTAACTATTGAATGGATATTAGTGTTGGCTCTTTTTGCTGCAATTGATCGGGCCAGCAATTTGCCTGCCTTGTTTCCGAATTTGTAAAATGTTTTTTGTGATAGGATGAAATTTTTCTTTGTTCTTTTATTTAGTTCCCCTAGAAGATCCAACCTAGTCTTGATCAGTCCCTGCAGGGTTGCATCTGTCAGAGTTCTTTTGTGTGTTGTTTCTAGGGCTGAGATCTTGGTGAGGAGTTTATGTCAATATTATATTGTATATCCCTGTATGTTGCGGTCGTTTAGGTGCCTATCCAATAGTTTTTGAAGTTATCTATGCTCCCCGCTGAAACCAGTGCTTTTGGAAGAGAGTTCCACATCCTCACTGCTCTTACCATAAAAATCCCTGTACACAGTCTAAGGTTAAATCGCATTTTTTCTAATTTTAGTTGTTGTTCATGTTGTGAACAAGCACAAACTAATCGTGTGAAACACGTCAGCCAATCATGTTCCTGTGATCTCATGGTGACTTCAATAAAGAACATTAAGCATTATCCTTCTTGCTGTGGTGTGTGGCCATTCTCCTTTTTCTCTGACTATATTGGTGTGATATTGGTGGCAGTTTAAAGGATGTCCACCTTCTGATCTCTTCCAGACAGCCAGGCTACCGGATTTAATGAAAAAGTGAAAAATTCTGGTCCATTTTGTAAAAAATGAGCAATCGTGAAGGCTCCAAGTGCCCAGAGGAGATGAGGATTCTGTTCACCTCTGTTCCTAGTAGAAAAAAATAAATCTAAATCTGGCAATCTGTGCCCAGTGCTAAACTTGAAAAAACTCAACGAGCACAGAAAGTTGGAGTTATGCAAAGTAGAGAAACTTTATCAATTCTATTATTGACAAATCTGGGAGATCTCGCTAGGTTTATCAGACACCTACTTACTTGTCCCAATCCATTCTGCATTTCAGTTCCACTACCTGTTTTGGTGCCTCCCCTTTGGTCTGTCCACTTCCCCCAAGACATTCACAAAAGTCCTTCTGTCTGCAATAGCGAGAGGGATGAGAATATACCATTACTTGGATGGCATCCTTCTTCTAGCCAGCAATTGGGAGATGCTTATCCAGCATCGAGAAGCTCTGCTACACAATCTACACAATTTTGATAGCCAATTAATTGGAAGAAAAGCTTCCTCTGCCCAGCCCAAAGAATGAGGTTCTTGAGGGCATTTTCAGATACACAGAAAAAATCTGTAGAACTTCCATGAGGGAAGATCCGTCCTCTGATAGAGAAGCTTTGAGAGTGCTGAATAGTGCCTGAGTATCCTTGGTTCTTCTTAACTGACCAATTCTTGTTTTGGAATGGAACATTATCACATCAGTCCCCAGCTGCTCAAGGTCATTGGATGTTCAGCTTACGAGGCATAGTATTTAATGGTCTCAAACTGAAAGCAGCGTTAAAAGCCCTTCTGTCATTCACTCCTTTTATAAAAGGAACAAGAGTTGTACTGTGCCTAGACAGCAGTGGAAGGTTAGAATTCTTAGGCTGTCAGTGGAACTTCCAGTATTGATAATAGCAGTTATACCATTTTGGCCGAGGAGGCTCTGGTGCCTGTCTATCTTATGGTTGAGCATTGAGTCACCACTGCCTCTCCCAGTGACAACAAATCTGCTCTCTCATGGCCAGTTTTGCCATCCAGCCCCAAGAGACTACTTTTGATGGCATGGAAGTTGAGAGGCGGAGGCTACCAAGTCAAGGATTTTTAGTGCAGGTAGTGACTACTTTCTGTCAAGCCAGAGAGGTCTCCATGGATAAGACTTACCAGAGAGTGTGGGTAAAATTTTTAGATCTCACGCAGCAAAAGCCTGGAATCCTTTATCACCAAAACCAGCCAAGGTCCTGCAGTTCTTACAACTGGTGCTGGACAGGGGCCCAGGTTCAAATTTGTTTAAAGTTCAAAGTTCAGCCTTGTCCACACTTACAGGAGTTTAAGGAGCCCTTAACCCTTTAATGATGCATTTCTTTTTTTTTTTTTTGAATAAAATTTTATTGGATGACAAAAGTCTCAATACAGTATAGTAAAGACAGTTAAAAACAGTGGGATTTCCTTACAGAAGGTAATGCTATAAACATCTGATATGAGTCAGAACTTTGAGGAACGATATATATACGAACAACATCATATGCATGCTAGAACAAAGCATTAGAATAGCTTAGTCATCTAATTTCTGATCCCGTGGAGAGGGGCCAGGTCGGATAGGTATCTGGAAAGAGGCTCCATTGTCAAGTTAAAAAGTAGGAGGGATAAAGGGCATCCTTGTCTGGTCCCTTTAAAGAGATGGAAATTATCTGACAGGAGGTCTGCTACCACCAGTCTGGCCGACGGGGAGGCATACATAGTATTAACTAAGTGAGTGAAGGGACCAGAGAATCCCAATTTGTTGAGAACTAGGGAGAGCCAATCAAAACAAATGTTATCAAAAGCCTTCTCTGCATCCAGAGTGATGATAACATGCTCCTCATTTGGGTTGGCTTTGGCATGTTCCAGTACCATCCTGACTTTTGTTGTTTTTGTTTTGTTGATGTTCAGGGAGGCCGTCCTTCTCTTTACAAAACCTGATTGTGCTGGGTGGATAATGGTGCGGAGTATGTTTGCTAGTCTAGAAGCTACGATCTTGGATAAAATTTTAACATCAAGGTTTAAAAGAGATATTGCTCTATAGGAGCCTGGCTCTACTGGGTCTTTCCCTTTTTTTTGTCAGCTTTGGCTTGGTTTCCCGTTGGGAGATATAGGTCACCCTTCCAGATCAAATTGTAGACCTCTTGGAGGATGGGGGAGATGATTTCTCGACCTGAAAAATTTGCCTCTGTAGCCATCTGGACCATGGGCTTTATTGGGGGCTAGGTTCTTAATAGTGCTGTTAATTTAGTCTATATTTATGGGAGAGTTTAGGTGTTGTAGGATATTGTGAGGAGGTGAATTTTATCTAGGAACGTCTTCATTAGAGTCTGGTCAATGGGTCCTTGGGCATAGAGCAAGGTATAAAAATTTAGCATTATTTTGACCTCCCATGGAAGAGATTTTTTGTTCTCCGATTGGTCTCACAGGGAGGTTATAAACGGCTTTGGGGACCTCTGCCGAGATTTGCGAGTAATTTGCACAATTTTTTTCCAAACTTGTATAGGGTAGCCTAGATATGTGAATGTCGCATAAGTTCTAATTTTTCAGCCCAGGAGCCCAAAGTTTTTCTTGCCTCATGCCACTCATCTCTATGTTCTGGGGTGTTGTTAGTGGATAGTGAGTGTTGTGCTAGGTGGAGGCGAGAGCTAGTTTCTTGAAATTGTTTTAGAATTATCTTTTTAAAGGAGGAGGCAAAGGAAATCACCCGCCTTTCAAGAAGGCTTTGCCTGTCTCCCAGAAAAGGTTGGGGTTGTCTCTGTGACTGGAGTTAGTGGAGGTAAATTCTTCCCAGGCCTTTTCCATGTGGGATTTGAAATCTGGGTTGTTGGCTAGGTATGAGGGGAATCACCATATTCTAGGGTTGTTTTGGAAACCTGGATTGTTGAACGAGATTGAGATTGGGGCATGGTCAGATATTTCTATGTCGTGAATTTCAGCTGCCTTCAGTAGGGGGATAAGATTATCAGTGCCAAATATATAGTCAATCCTGGAAAGTGAGTTGTGTGGGGGAGGTGTATTCTCTGTGGGGTGGAAAAGACGCCAAGTATCTGTTAGGTGGTTAGAGTGTATGCAGGAAGCTAAGGGTGTTGGTGAGAGATTCAGAATCCTGCTGGTGGGGTGAACGGGATGATTTGTCCTCTGATGCATGCATTAGCATGTTAAAGTCGCCTCCAATGATATGTGGGTGGTGTGGGGATGCTGCGATGCAATTCTTAAAAGGCTTGCATGCAGTTATAGACCTGCTAGGAAACCATTTTTCCCTAAGTGGGACTTGCTTATGGTCCTCATGTCTATCAAGGCCTCATTTCTATTCTACAGAATTGGTTACACTTTGTAATCTAACCCTGAAGACCGTATTTCTGGTTTCTTCAATCTCTGTGAAAAGAGTGTCAGAGGCTTTGTACTCCAGGGGCCTCACCTAACGTTCTACCAGGACAGAATAGTCCTAAAACCCTCAGACTTCTTTTTATCCCTAAGATGTCTTTCTCCTTCCACTTTAACCAGGAAGTCAATCATCTTTCTTTGGTGAAGCAAGAGAACCACATATCCCCCGGATGTTGATCCAGCTCCGATGGCCTGCTTGGCATCTAGAGCTACCTTTTCATTCAAGAAAGCTAAAATCTGTGCTGGGTTCCAGAATGGCTTAAGGCAGGGTCAGTTAGCATCAACACATAATTTTAGATTCCATCATATTTTTTAGTGCGGACTGGAGTCTGATTATTGTTAGATTACACAGCCATTTCTTATTTAAGACATTTTGATAAACAAAACCCTTTATATTATTTTTAAAATAAACTCATACTACTGATAAAATAATTCCACTGTTTTATACCATTGAGAACTATTTGTGGAATGTTGTTTCAGTGCCACGGTGCAGAAAGATTAAGCTGAATTAGTAAGCATAAAGAAAATTTTCCATCACAAGCATGAGACATCATGGGCTGAGTTTTGGACACATTACATTTGTACTTGGAGACCCTCTTTGAATGATACTAAGTTTGATAAAGGACTGTGTATTTTAAACAACTGACATTTTTAAAATAAAATAATGTATCTACTCTTTGTCCGGCCTTTGCTACATATTCTCACTGCACACAATATTATCATAAAACCTGGTTTGAGACTACACTCAAAGATATCAATATATATTCTAATATATAATATTCAGTCATCCAGCAATACCACTCATGTGACCTAGAAAACATGTACAGTACTTTTTATTGAAAATTACAAAAAAATCACATCCTAAAATGACTTTGCCCTGTGACTTGAAGTCCGACTTCCATCTGGCTTCAATGAACGGGGATCCAACTTTGATCCTGACAATACCAGGCACTTTGTGTCTGGTATGATTCTTTAGGGGAAACTCCGCGTCAAATTAAAAAAAAACGGCATGGAGTTCCCCCTCCAAGAGCATACCAGGCCCTTCAGCCTGGTATGGATTTTAAGAGAAACCTTCCCACACCAAAAAAAGGCGTGGGGTCTCCCCCAAAATCCATACCAGACCCTTATCTGAGCACGCAGCCCAGCAGATCAGGAAAGGGGATGGGGATGAGCACCCCCCCTGAGCCATACCAGGCCACATGCCCTCAACATTGGGGTGGGTGCTTTGGGGCAGGGGGCCCTGTGCCCCCCACCCAAAAGCACCCTGTCCCCATGTTGATGAGGACAAGGGCCTCTTCCAGACAACCCTGGCCGGTGGTTGTCGGGGTCTGTGGGCGGGGGGCTTATCAGAATCTGGAAGCCCCTTTTGACAAGGGAGCCCCCAGATCCCGGCCCCCCACCCTATGTGAATGAGTATGGGGTGCATTATACCCCTACCCATTCACCTAAAAAAAGTGTCAAAAGTAAAAATAGTACACAGGTTTTTGATATTCATTCATTAAATCTGCTCCGGCGTCTCTTCCAATTTCTTCTCCCCCTTCGGCTCTTCTCCCTCTTCTGGTGATGTCTTCTCCCTCCGCCAGTTCTCCTCTGCTCTCCGCTAATGTCTTCTAGCCCTCTCCGGTTCTTCTCCTCTGTTTGCTTTCTTCTGCCTCTGCCAGGTCTCCTTTCTCTGCTCTCTTCTCCCTCCTCTGGTGTTGACTCGATGTTCTCTCCCTCTCGAATGCTGGGTCCGCCATGCGCCATGTGACTTATATAGCCATGGGGTGTGGCCATCCGGTGATGTCACCTGGAGGCCCACCCCCTTATGAAATCGCCGCTCATCATGCCCCAGGGCAAAGCGGTGCAGGAACCTTTTTCAAAGACGGACCGACTTGTGTCAGACCAGTTAAGACGGCTCTCATTGGGAAACATTGACTTTTACACGTCATGCGATATGTGCTCACAATGTCGGAGTGTTTGTCGTACAAGTGTGAACCTGGCCTCAAGCCAGGCTTTTATGATAATATTATGTGTTATATATGTATTATATATGTAGCACTACCCCCGTAGGGGCTGCAGATAAAAGGGCTTACAACTTGCATCCAGGCACAGAATACAATCCTTGAGCTTTGTTTTGTTGTTTTATTGAGGGCATAATAACTTGGAGGGGGTTTAGGGATTATGGGTTGCCCATCAGTCCCTTTCAACGGCGGCTGGTCAATAAGGGGCGCTTGGGCACCGCCTCCCCGCCGCTGACAAGAAAAAAAAAAAAAAAGTCAGCCCGACCCCCTACAGTAGGTGCCGGTATATTGACTTTTATTTTTTTTTTCTCGGCTCCTTGCTGTCTGCTGACAGCAAGTAGTGAGGTGATTGGTCAGTCATTAAAGACTATGTGTGTGCGCTGAACTGGCGACCACACATAGTCTGATTGGCTGCCCTGAGCCAATGACTGACTGACATTGGATGCTGTGGGCAGGGGCGGGACTGAGGCAGACATGCAGCACTTCGCCGGGTTTCAGTCCTGACTCCCAAGCCGCAGACCATCCACCCCAGGCTGACAGCCTGCTCTCCGCAAGCCATTCTCTGCACACCCCTGTCTGCCTATTAGATGGGGTAAGTGCGGGACTTGTCCTGACTTCAGGGGGGGTCTGCAATGTACCCCACCTCTGATATTGGCTGCAATGTACCCCACCTGTGATATTGGCTGCAATTTACCCCCACCTGTGATATTGGCTGCAATTTACCCCACCTGTGATATTGGCTGCAAAGTACCCCACCTGTGATACTGGCTGCAATTTACCCCACCTGTGATATTGGCAGCAATGTACCCCCACCTGTGGTATTAGCTGCAATTTACCCCACCTGTGATATTGGCTGCAATTTACCCACACCTGTGATATTGGCTGCAAAGTACCCCACCTATGATACTGGCTGCAATTTACCCCACCTGTGATATTGGTTGCTATTTACCCCACCTGTGATACTGGCTGCAATGTATCCCACCTGTGATAATGGCTGTAATTTACCCCACCTGTGATATTGACTGCAATGTACCCCACCTGTGATATTGGCTGCAATTTACCCCCACCTGTGATAATGGCTGCAATTTACCCCACCTGTGATATTGGCTGCAATGTACCCCCACCTGTGATATTGGCTGCAATTTACCCCACCTGTGATATTGGCTGCAATTTACCCCACCTGTGATATTGGCTGCAATGTACCCCCACCTGTGATATTGGCTGCAGTGTACCCCCATCTGTGCTATTGGCTGCAATGTACCCCACCTGTGACACTGGCTGCAATTTACCCCCATCTGTGATATTGGCTGTAATTTATCCCACCTGTGATACTAGCTGCAATGTACCCCCACCTGTGATATTAGCTGCAATTTACCCCACCTGTGTTATTGGCTGCAATTTACCCTCACCTGTGATATTGGCTGCAATTTACTCCCACCTGTGATATTGGTTGCAATTTACCCCCACCTGTGGTACTGGCTGCAATTTACCACCACCTGTATTATGGGCTGCAATGTACCCCACCTGTGATACTGGCTGCAAATTACCCCACCTGTGATACTGGCTGCAATTTACCCCATCTGTGATACTGGCTGCAATTTACCCCCACCTGTGATTTTGGCTGCAATGTACCCTCACCTGTGTTATTGGCTGCCCACCCCATGTAACGTCGGGTATTATGTCCACCACCATTTAACGTCGGTCATGGTGTCCACCC
>BLSH010095888.1:1397329-1419994 GCA_018402905.1 Glandirana rugosa
ATGGCTGCAATTTACCCCACCTGTGATATTGGCTGCAATGTACCCCCACCTGTGATATTGGCTGCAATTTACCCCACCTGTGATATTGGCTGCAATTTACCCCACCTGTGATATTGGCTGCAATGTACCCCCACCTGTGATATTGGCTGCAGTGTACCCCCATCTGTGTTATTGGCTGCAATGTACCCCACCTGTGACACTGGCTGCAATTTACCCCCATCTGTGATATTGGCTGTAATTTATCCCACCTGTGATACTAGCTGCAATGTACCCCCACCTGTGATATTAGCTGCAATTTACCCCACCTGTGTTATTGGCTGCAATTTACCCTCACCTGTGATATTGGCTGCAATTTACTCCCACCTGTGATATTGGTTGCAATTTACCCCCACCTGTGGTACTGCCTGCAATCTACCACCACCTGTATTATGGGCTGCAATGTACCCCACCTGTGATACTGGCTGCAATTTACCCCACCTGTGATACTGGCTGCAATTTACCCCATCTGTGATACTGGCTGCAATTTACCCCCACCTGTGATTTTGGCTGCAATGTACCCTCACCTGTGTTATTGGCTGCAATGTATCCCCACCTGTGGTATTGGCTGCAATTTACCCCTACCTGTGATACTGGCTGCAATTTACCCCACCTGTGATATTGGCTGCAATTTACCCCACCTGTGATATTGGCTGCAATTTACCTCCATCTGTGATATTGGCTGCAATTTACCCCCACCTGTGATACTGGCTGCAAATTACCCCCACCTGTGATATTGGCTGCAATTTACCCCACCCGTGATATTGGCTGCAATTTACCCCACCTGTGATATTGGCTGCAATTTACCCCCACCTGTGATATTGGCTGAAATGTATCCCCACCTGTGATATTGGCTGCAATTTACCCCCACCTGTGATATTGGCTACAATTTACCCCACCTGTGATATTGGCTACAATTTACCCCCACTTGTGATATTGACTGCAATTTTCCACCACCTGTGTTATTGGATGCAATTTACCCCCACCTGTGATACTGGCTGCAGTTTACCCCCACCTGTATTATTGGCTGCAATGTACCCCACCTGTGATATTGGCTGCAATTTACCCCACCTGTGATACTGGCTGCAATTTACCCCCACCTGTGATATTGGCTGCAATTTACCCCCACCTGTGATATTGGCTGCAATTTACCCATACCTGTGTTACTGGCTGCAATTTACCCCACCTGTGATACTAGTTGCTATATACCCCACCTGTGATGCTGGGGCTCTATACTGTGTCCTTTCATACTGGCTGCTATATACCCCACCTGTGATGCTTAGTTGTATACTCTGTGCTGTGATGCTGAGCTGTATACTGTGTCCTGTGATGCTAAGCTGTATGCTGTGTCCTGTGATGCTGAGCTGTGTACTCCTGACACAATATGTGGAATACAGGGGATGGAGTGGGTGGATTCTATAAGGGCTGTGACTTATTAGAAGTAGGAGGGGTCAAAAAGGAAGGGCGGGGCCTGGCACCCCCCATCCTAAAACTTCACCGGCCGTCACTGGTCCCTTTGACAAAAGTAGCACATATGGAGTGAACCTCATCCTGAAACTCCTTCAGCTCCTCTGTAGATTCTGGTCCCAGCTCAACTTCTTGCAGGAAATGCTATCTCACCTGGCTGCCTTTTCACCAGCTCACCTGGCTGCTTCTTCTTCCCAGTCAATCCGACTGACGCACTGGAGATTTCCCAGGGCAAGGTTTGATGAAGACGTAGCACACCTCCGTCTTCAAGAGAGACCTGCTGCAAGTGGCAGTCTCTCCCCTTGCCTGTCCCTGCACCATTCTGATCTACTCACTCTGTCTCTTCTTGCTCCCGCTGTCTCTTAGGAAAGCCCCCTCCAACTTCTTCTGTGGTAGAATCCTTCCAGGCCAGCCACCTTAGCCCTGGCCCAAGGTAATGCCCCTCCCCAGCAGCGGTCCCTCGAGGGCCACCAACAGACTCCCGCAGCACTGCTTCTCCATCTTCCACCCGACTCCCCTGCCAGCAGGACTCATCTGATATTTAAAGGTTCACTTAATTCCCTGCCAGGCCCAACTCCTGGGGATTGGCTAAGAGCTTCCAAATAGGCAGAGCAGACCTTCAATATTTTAGAACCAGGGGGAGGCACCAGAGAGCTGCCCAAATGAGTTATCCAGCCCTGAGCTCTATGAACCCTGACCCAGATTCCATAGCTCAGGCTTAGCCCTGAGCCAAATTATAATTTACCTACACTACCATTAGTAGCACTCTAGCGATGTTACATATGATATAGCACAGTGGTGCCAACCTTTTGGACCTCATGGACTACTAAACTCACAGTTTTTAATCCCGTGGGCCACTAACATGAATTTAACATTCCTTATAAACAAAATGCTCTGGCTCTCTGCCCTTCCCCCTGGATCACACTGCTGCCTTATACATACAATGCTCCAGCTCTCTGACCCCCCCGCCTTACACAAACTTGTCATTGGATCTCACCTCCTTATCCATCCATGTGCTCCAGCTCCACGCCCCCTCCCACAGTCTGTTATTAACACTGCCATTGGAAGTCCCCTTCTTCTGGCACCACCATCATTTTCTCATGGACCTGCAGTGGTCCACGGACCACTGATTGGCAATCGCTCATATAGAGTACTGGTGACTCCTCCAAGTATATACAGTATCTCACAAAAGTGAGTACATCCCTCACATTTTTGAAAATATTTTATTATGTCTTTTTATGTGACAACACTGAAGAAATTATACTTTGCTACAATGTAAAGTAGTAAGTGTACAGCTTGTATAACAGTGTAAATTTGCTGTCCCCTCAAAATAACTCAACACACAGTCATTAATGTCTAAACTGCTGGCAACAAAAGTGAGTACACTCCTACGTGAAAATGTCCAAATTGGGCCCAATTAGCCATTTTTCCTCTCCAGTGTCATGTGACTCATTAGTGTTACAAGGTCTCAGATGTGAATGGGGAGCAGGTGTGTTAAATTTGGTGTTATCGCTCTCACTCTCTCATACTGGTCACTGGAAGTTCAACATGGCACCTCATGGCAAAGAACTCTCTGAGGATATGAAAAAAAGAATTGTTGCTCTACATAAAGATGGCCTAGGCTATAAGAAGATTGCCAAGACTCTGAAACTCAGCTGCAGCACAGTAGCCAAAACCATACAGTGGTTTAACAGGACAGGTTCCACTCAGAGCAGGCCTCACCATGGTCGACCAAAGAAATTGAGTACACATGCTCAGCATCATATCCAGAGGTTGTCTTTGGGAAATAGACGTATGAGTGCTGCCAGCATTGGGGTGGGGGGTCAGCCTGTCAGGGCATAGACCATATGTCGCATAGTGCATCAAATTGGTTTGCATGGCTGTTGTCCCAGATGGAAGCCTCTTCTAGAGATAATGCACAAGAAAGCCTGCAAACAGTTTGCTGAAGACAAGCAGACTAAGGAGATTAGTTTAGATTACTGGAACCATGTCCTGTGGTCGGATGAGTCCAAGATAAACTTATTTGGCTCAGATGGGGTCAAGCGTGCGTGGCTGCTGCCAGGTGAGGAGTACAAAGACAAGCATGTCTTGCCTAAAGTCAAGCATGGTGGTGGGAGTGTCATGGTCTGGGGCTGCTGAGTGCTGCCAGCACTAGGGAGCTACAGTTCATTGAGGGAACCATGTACTGTGACATACTGAAGCAGAGCATGATCCCCTCCCTTCAGAGAATGGGCTGCAGGGCAGTATTCCAACATGATAACGATTCCAAACACATCTCCAAGAAGACCACTGCCTTGCTAATAAAGCTGAGGGTAAAGGTGATGAACTGTCCAAGCATGTCTCCAGACTTAAACCCTATTGAGCATCTGTGGTGCATCCTCAAACGGAAGGTGGAGGAGCGCAAGGTCTCTAACATCCACCAGCTCTGTGATGTCATCATGGAGGAGTGGAAGAGGACTCCAGTGTTAACCTGTGAAGTTCTGGTGAACTCCATGCCCAAGAGGGTTAAGGCAGTGCTTGAAAGTAATGGTGACCATACAAAATATTGACACAATGGGCCCAATTTGGACATTTTCACTTAGAGGTGTACTCACTTTTGTTGGCAGATGTTTAGACATTAATGATTGTGGTTGAGTTATTTTGAGGGAACAGCACATTTACACCGTTATGCAAGCTGTACACTCACTACTTTACATTGTAGCAAAGTGTAATTTCTTCAGTGCTGTCACATGAAAAGATATAATAAAATATTTACAAAACTGTGAGGGGTGTACTCACTTTTGTGTGATACTGTATGCGATTTTGCATGTTGGGACCTTGAGGAATATTTTGAGTACACATATTCACACTGCTGATCTATTACAGCTTCTTTGCAGACACTTCCTATCTAAATGCCTTTACTTTAGAAAATGTTGTGTGTCATTTCTTAGGACAGTTTTGCTGAAGGTGATTGGAGGTGAACATGCCTTTGTTATGTGTATTGACAGGACTGTTTGTAGTCTCCATTAGAAGACAGAGTGCCAATGCAGGCAGAAATTTGAAAACAAAGCATTGTGACAATATAGAAGAATGTGCCTCAGCAAGGACCTTCATGATAGCATCACCGGGTATTATTTTAGTTAGTGGCGGCTGGTGAGCTATTTTCGGGGGGGCAAACAAACCACCCTCCCCCCAACCCCCTCCCCCCTCGTTCGGTCAATCGGCGAACAAACCATTCCCCGTCGCCCGCCCGTCTGTCTGCCCATCAGCCCCATATTAACCCTATCCAGGTCGCAGGCTACTTCGGCAGCTTCCCCGTGTCTCCTGCTTGGCACCTCCCCCTTGCTCCCGGCCAATATGGTCGATTCTCCGTTCGGCCAATCGGGTCTTAGGACTTGCTTCCTGATGGGCTGGGAGGAGAAGCAGGAAGACAACAGCGAATATCTATTGTCACATGACTGGGTGGGCTCAGGGCATAGTGCTCTGCGCCCCGAGCCCACCCTTTTTTGAAGCCAATTAGAGCCTAAGGCTCTAATCACGTGCTTAAAAAAACCCCATTGAAATCCATGTGTCCGACGCTCTGCATGTAGATTAGGGGCCAGGCGCATGGATCAGGGGAGCGGCGCCCCTAAAGGAGTGGTCACCACTGATTTTAGTAAAAGCTTCAGACTTAGAAATGGCGAAATGACTTTTAAAGTGAGGGCAGCATAAAGTTTTTATCGTAGTGATTTGGTTTACACATACTTTAACAGTTCTACTTAAAGGAAGACTTATTTAAGGTAAAAGTGTCTTGCTGTGTGCAAAACTATTGTAACATTAAAAAACTAATATATCATTTAATTGACGATTTGCTCAGTTTCCTGTTTCATAATTTAAAGTTTAACTAGTGCATGGGTAAAATAAACATGGCTTATCATGCACTCTGTCAGTAGCATTAACACAGCACTTTTCTGGGTTCACTCTGTAACAGTTTTATTACCTGTTGAGCCTACCCTTCAATTTCATTTTGCAGAAAGCTGTGATTTTATAAAATAGAGAAAAAAAAACCTAAGCTTGGCTTTCTTGTGACCATGAATCAGTATGCTGTTTGTTGAAGGATTTTCCAGAATTATTTCCATCCTCTATTACAAATGTCTCACTTCTTTTTTTCCAGAATGCTTCCTAGAGCTTGCAGCCCTATTGTAGACATCCCCAGTCTATCAGGTGAATTCATTGTATAAGGGGTAGTGTTAGGCTGGACTTGACTAACAAATGTAATTATGTAGCAAATAAATAGGTTGAGATCTGGTACCCTAAATGCTATGCCTCCATCCTTTATATGTACGTACATAAACCAAATCAAATGCCCATAGGACTTTAAATGAGGCATAACATTGAGTAGATTATATATATAATTTATTGAGCATTACATGAAGATCTTACAAATTAAAACAACAATATCCCACATATAGCAGCCTAGGGTATGCATGGCTGGATGGATTTCCCATATATGATTGGCAACAGATGGGACTTGGGGTTTTCATATTCCATCTTTATAGCTCCCCATGCAGCTCTTTGGTTATCCTGACATTATGTGATGATCACCATTTGGAGGTGCTACAACAATGATCTTGCTTTTGTAGTGCTACCCCCCATAGGAGCCGCTTAGTATGTTCTGTCCGTCACTCTGCCTTTCAACCTCAACAACAGCCTCAATCCCCTCTGGCACACCTGGCAGTAGTATAATGTAAATACCACAGTAACTGACACAAATTATGGTGACGTAAAAAGGGGAGCTTTTACTGTAAGACTGCTTAAAAGAGAAATGTAACAACAGCCACAGTGATAAGGCAGAAGTTAAATGTGATACAATATAATAATAAACAAAGGATCACTGGTAAATATGAAAGAAATGCAACTTTTTCTGCTCCTGGAGGACCCCTTTAAGTGAAATGGGCCCAAGGACAGAGGTAAACACTTGGTAGGCCAAACAACTACAAATGAACTACTGTGCTCCGCAAAGCATTTAGCAAACCCCAAGTAAATTAGGCTATATGACTCTAGGCAAAAGGAGAGTACAGCAATGAACTCATTTGTGGCTGTCAGTCCCCACTCTCCCTCACCCTAGCACCACAGTCCCAGAAAGCCGGCTTTACCTTGATACCTGACCCAGTGCACTGAATCAAACCCCCAGCATGGATCCAATTATATACAACTAGTGTCCCGAACACTGGAAGGGTCCTGCAAATACTTTACGGTGGTGCACTTGTTGGTCTCTTGTAATGAAGTAAAACTCAGTACATTCAGAAGGCTTGGGAGCAACCAATATTGTAATCCTATGGAGTAGTGAACAAGTATTTCTCACTGCCAGGCAGGGTGTAACAGGATCACAGTCCCATTCAACTTTAGGGAGGCAGAACAAAAGAGATAATGCAGAGTTCTGGGTTATGAAGTTTTGGGCGAATAGCCCCCTCGCCCAATCCTTCGTCAACAGGACCACGAAGGAAGCGCTGCAGTACTTGTCCTTACAAGTGTCAGACTGACACCTCACAGGTACACCGCACGCCAACCAGGATGTCTCAGGGCATCTTCGGGGCTTTCCTTTAGGATGGGGTGCCTGCCACCAGCTCTCTATCTGCAGTAGATGCGATCCGTCCGATCCAAGGCTGCAGCATTCCGTTCCACACACCCAGTCTCCTTTCCTCCTCGTGGTAGCTCTGCCCCTCAAAGGAAGTTCCCTCTGGTTTTTCCCTTCTTTTCTATCCCAAAGGCTGCTGGTATATGCAGTCCTCAATGTCTGTATGTACAATGAGTAAGCCTGTGTTAAAGACTCCATCTCCCAGAGTTCTTTGTTTCTCTTGCACCAACGAATGATTAGGAGAAAGGGCTGTCTCTTCTGTGAGCTTGTGTGAAGAAAAATAAGGGAGTGGTGAAATCACTCTTCCAGAGCTGACACACTACGTCTCTGTTCAGTGAAGGGCTTGGACAGCTTGCACTGTAATTCTGATGCAGCAGGCACTACACTATCAAGCCGGTTTCTTACAGATTTTATACAGGTGGTATCTACTCCTGAAGAAGTGAAGATTCACGAAACGCATCGAGTTTTTATGATGCCTTCCTTTTTATTAATTTGACTATGTGGCAATATATGTATGGATTAATGCTATCAATATAATGTGTACCCTAGGCAGCAATATGTGGGGATTTGATTTGGTTTATGTACTTGCAACTACTAACACATGAAAGCTGAACTCCAGCTAATGCTTTATAAGCAGTTACAGCAAACATTTTTTTTCCCTTTTGGGATAAAGCTTTTATATACATAAATAAAAGCTGAACCGTGTAAGCACCCCTGTCAGTGGTAAATGGTTTGTCTCAACTCTAACTGTTACTTTGTCTGAACAGCTTGGTCAGTTAAAGTAAGTTGAAAATAACAGACTCACTGGCTGGATCACCAGGTAAAAATAAAAGAAAAAGTCATAAGAATAAAATGTATGCAGCCACCATACCTAAGAATTGGTAAGCTGCAATTTAACAAATTTTTGTTTTTGGGTTTAATACTAGTGTAAAGGGAATAATTCTACTCCAAATTCACTATATGGACCACTTATGTATTTATACATGGAGATCATACCCTCTCTTAATCTCCTCCTCTCAAGGGAGAATACATTCAATTCATCTAATCTTTTCCTGCCATGGTTCTCGAAATAAGTAAGTTCAGCAAGAAGGCATTGAGATTGGATTACAAAAGTAAAGTCGTGAACATTTTCTGATGACTGTACCCTAACCATTATGTCTTCTTGCACATACTATGTATGTCCAGAGTGTGAAGAGTTTACAACCAACTCATAACTACAGTAGCAGCCATACAATTGTATTTTTTCTTTAGCAGGCTTTTGCTTGTAATTTAAAAGTAAACCGAGTGTCTATATAGCCACTGGATCACTTTTAAAGTTTTGGCTTTGTGACCATCCATTACCCAATTATCTCTGCTGTCTATTAAACCAGGAGCACTCAGCTTTGAGCACACACCCCAAAAGGCAAACACATGCACAGGTTGTACATGTGTATGTAAATGACAGTTATACATGTTATATATCGCTGTGAACCAGTGGCGGCTGGTGAAATTTTAGGATGGGGGGGCGCCAGAACCCGCCCTTCCTTTTTGACTCCTCCCACTTCTCATAAGCCCCACCCCTTATATATTCCATTCATTGGGTCAGGAGTATACAGCCCAGCATCACTATATAGGGTATACAGCATCGCCCGATAAGAGTATATACAGCTTTACCCAATAGGGGTATATACAGCATCACCAGAGCGGTATATAGCATCACCAGAGGGGAATATACAGCATCACCAGAGAGGAATATACAGCATCACCAGAGGAGTATATACAGCATCACCAGAGGAGTATATAGCATCATCAGAGGAGTATATAGCATCACCAGAGGAGTATTTAGTATCACCAGAGGGGTATATAGTATCACCAGAGGAGTATATAGCATCACCAGAGCAGTATATAGAGCATTACCAGAGGAGTATATGGCTTCACCAGAGGAGTATATAGCATCACCAGTGGAGTATATACAGCATCACCAGAGGAGTATATAGCATCACCAGAGGGGTATATAGCATCACCAGAGGAGTATATAGCATCACCAGAGGGGTATATAGCATCGCCGGAGGAGTATATAGCATCACCAGAGGGGTATATAGCATCCCCAGAGGGGTATATAGCATTACCAGAGGAGTATATAGCATCACCAGAGGGGTATATAGCATCACCAGATGAGTATATAGCATCACCAGAGGAGTATATACAGCATCACCAGAGGAGTATTTAGAATCACCAGAGGGGTATATAGTATCACCGGAGGAGTATATAGCATCACCAGAGCAGTATATACAGCATCATCAGAGGAGTATATAGCATCACCAGAGGAGTATATAGCATCACCAGAGGAGTATTTAGTATCACCAGAGGGGTATATTGTATCACCAGAGGAGTATATAGCATCACCAGAGCAGTATATACAGCATCATCAGAGGAGTATATAGCATCACCAGAGGAGTATATACAGCATCACCAGAGGAGTATATAGCATCACCAGAGGAGTATATAGCATCATCAGAGAAGTATATAAAATTACCAGAGGAGTATTTAGAATCACCAGAGGGGTATATAGTATCACCGGAGGAGTATATAGCATCACCAGAGCAGTATATACAGCATCATCAGAGGAGTATATAGCATCACCAGAGGAGTATATACAGCATCACCAGAGGAGTATATAGCATCACCAGAGGAGTATATAGCATCACCACAGGAGTATTTAGTATCACCAGACGAGTATTTAGTATCACCAGAGGGGTATATAGTATCATCAGAGGAGTAAATAGCATCACCAGAGCAGTATATACAGCATCACCAGAGGAGTATATAGCATCGCCAGAGGAGTAAATAACATAACTGGGTACCAACATCTTTAGGTAAAGTTGATCCAGGGTGAATCCGATTGCCTCTCGGGGAATCAGGAAGGAATTTTTTCCCCCGTTATAGCAAATTGGATCCATGCTTTGCTGGGGTTTTTTGCCTTCCTCTGGATCAACTGTGGGTGAAGGATTGTATATGGGATTATTTGGTTGTATGTGTATATGTGTATATATGTATATACATTTTATTTTTTTTTTTTTTTTGGTTGAACTGGATGGACTTGTGTCTTTTTTCAACCTGACAAACTATGTAAACTATGTAACTATGTATATACAGCATCACCAGAGGAGTATATAGCATCACCAGGGGAGTATATAGCATCACCAGAGGAGTATATAGCATCACCAGAGTAGTATATAGCATCACCAGAGGAGTATTTAGAATCACCAGAGGGGTATATAGTATCACCGGAGGAGTATATAGCATCACCAGAGCAGTATATACAGCATCATCAGAGGAGTATATAGCATCACCAGAGGAGTATATAGCATCACCAGAGGAGTATTTAGTATCACCAGAGGGGTATATAGTATCACCAGAGGAGTATATAGCATCACCAGAGCAGTATATACAGCATCATCAGAGGAGTATATAGCATCACCAGAGGAGTATATGGCATCACCAGAGGAGTATTTAGTATCACCAGACGAGTATTTAGTATCACCAGAGGGGTATATAGTATCATCAGAGGAGTAAATAGCATCACCAGAGCAGTATATACAGCATCACCAGAGGAGTATATAGCATCGCCAGAGGAGTATATACAGCATCACCAGAGGAGTATATAGCATCACCAGGGGAGTATATAGCATCACCAGAGGAGTATATAGCATCACCAGAGTAGTATATAGCATCACCAGAGGAGTATTTAGTATCACCAGAGGGGTATATAGTATCACCAGAGGAGTATATAGCATCACATGAGCAGTATATATAGCATCACCAGAGGAGTATATAGCATCACCAGAGCAGTATATAGCATCACCAGAGGAGAATATACAGCATCACCAGAGGAGTATATAGCATCACCAGAGGCGTATATAGCATCACCAGAGAGGTATATAGCACCACCAGAGGTGTATATAGCATCACCAGAGGGGTATATAGCATCACAGGAGGAGTATATAGCATCACCAGAGGAGTACATAGCATCACAAGAGGGGTATATAGCATCACCAGAGGAGTATACAGCATCATCATAGGAGCATATAGTATCACCAGAGGGGTATATAGTATCACCAGAGGAATATATAGCATCACCAGAGGAGTATATACAACATCACCAGGGGAGAATATACAGCATCAATAGAGGAGTATATAGCATCACCAGAGGAGTATATACAGCATCACCAAAGGAGTATATAGCATCACCAGAGGGGTATACAGCATCGCCCGATAAGAGTATATACAGCTTTACCAAATATGGGTATATACAGCATCACCAGAGTGGAATATACAGCATCACCAGAGGAGTATATACAGCATTACCAGAGGGATATATACAGCATCACCAGAGGGATATATAGCATCACCAGAGGAGTATATAGCATCATCAGAGGAGTATATAAAATTACCAGAGGAGTATTTAGAATCACCAGAGGGGTATATAGTATCACCGGAGGAGTATATAGCATCACCAGAGCAGTATATACAGCATCATCAGAGGAGTATATAGCATCACCAGAGGAGTATATACAGCATCACCAGAGGAGTATATAGCATCACCAGAGGAGTATATAGCATCACCAGGAGAGTATATACAGCATCACCAGAGGAGTATATAGCATAACCAGAGGAGTATATAGCATCACCAGAGAAGTATAAACAACATCACCAGAGGAGTATATAGCATCACCAGAGGGGTATACAGCATCACCAGAGGAGTATATAGCATCACCAGAGGAGAATATAGCATCACCAGAGGAGTATATAGCATCACCAGAGGAGTGTATAGTATCACCAGAGGGGTATATAGTATCACCAGAGGAATATATAGCATCACCAGAGGAGTATATAGCATCACCAGAGGAGTATATACAGCATCACCAAAGGAGTATATAGCATCACCAGAGGGGTATATAGCATCACCAGGAGAGAATATACAGCATAACCAGAGGAGTATATAGCATAACCAGAGGAGTATATAGCATCACCAGAGGAGTATATACAACATCACCAGAGGAGTATATAGCATGACCAGAGGGGTATACAGCATCACCAGAGGAGTATATAGCATCACCAGAGGAGTATATAGCATCACCAGAGGAGTGTATAGTATCACCAGAGGGGTATATAGTATCACCAGAGGAATATATAGCATCACCAGAGGAGTATATACAACATCACCAGGGGAGAATATACAGCATCAATAGAGAAGTATATAGCATCACCAGAGAAGTATATACAGCATCACCAAAGGAGTATATAGCATCACCAGAGGGGTATACAGCATCGCCCGATAAGAGTATATACAGCTTTACCAGTTATGGGTATATACAGCATCACCAGAGGGGAATATACAGCATCACCAGAGGAGTATATACAGCATCACCAGAGGGATATATACAGCATCACCAGAGGGATATATAGCATCACCAGAGGAGTATATAGCATCATCAGAGGAGTATATAAAATTACCAGAGGAGTGTTTAGAATCACCAGAGGGGTATATAGTATCACTGGAGGAGTATTTAGCGTCACCAGAGCAGTATATACAGCATCATCAGAGGAGTATATAGCATCACCAGAGGAGTGTATAGCATCACCAGAGGAGTATTTAGTATCACCAGAGGGGTATATAGTATCACCAGAGGAGTATATAGCATCACCAGAGCAGTATATACAGCATCATCAGAGGAGTATATAGCATCACCAGAGGAGTATATGCAGCATCACCAGAGGAGTATATAGCATCACCAGAGGAGTATATAGCATCACCAGAGGGGTATATAGCATCACCAGAGGAGTATATAGCATCACCAGAGGGGCATGTAGTATCAACAGAGGGGTATATAGTATCACCGGAGGAGTATATAGTATCACCAGAGGAGTATATACAGCATCACCAGAGGAGTATATAGCATCACCAGAGGAGTATATAGCATCACCAGAGGGGTATATATCATTACCAGAGGAGTATATGCCATCACCAGAGGAGTATATACAGCATCACCAGAGGAGTATATAGCATCACCAGAGGGGTATATAGCATCACCAGAGGGGTATATACCATCACCAGAGGGGTGTATAGTATCACCAGAGGAGTAGATAGCATCACCAGAGTAGTATATACAGAATCACCAGAGGAGTATATAGCATCACCAGAGCAGTATATAGCATCTCCAGAGGAGAATATACAGCATCACCAGAGGAGTATATTGCATCACGAGAGGGGTATACAGCATCGCCCGATAAGAGTATATATAGCATCACCAGATAGGGGTATATACATCATCACCCGAGGGGTATATAGCATCACCAGAGGGGAATATACAGCATCACCTGAGGAGTATATAAAATCACCAGAGGAGTGTTTAGAATCACCAGAGGGGTATATAGTATCACCGGAGGAGTATTTAGCATCACCAGAGCAGTATATACAGCATCATCAGAGGAGTATATAGCATCACCAGAGGAGTGTATAGCATCACCAGAGGAGTATTTAGTATCACCAGAGGGGTATATAGTATCACCAGAGGAGTATATAGCATCACCAGAGCAGTATATACAGCATCACCAGAGGAGTATATAGCATCACCAGAGGAGTATATACAGCATCACCAGAGGAGTGTATAGCATCACCAGAGGAGTATATAGCATCACCAGAGGGGTATATAGCATCACCAGAGGAGTATATAGCATCACCAGAGGGGTATGTAGTATCAACAGAGGGGTATATAGTATCACCGGAGGAGTATATAGTATCACCAGAGGAGTATATACAGCATCACCAGAGGAGTATATAGCATCACCAGAGGTGTATTTAGCATCACCAGAGGTGTATTTAGCATCACCAGAGGGGTATATATCATTACCAGAGGAGTATATACCATCACCAGAGGAGTATATACAGCATCCCCAGAGGAGTATATAGCATCACCAGAGGGGTATATAGCATCACCAGAGGAGTATATAGTATCACCAGAGGGGTGTATAGTATCACCAGAGGAGTATATAGCATCACCAGAGTAGTATATACAGAATCATCAGAGGAGTATATACAGCATCACCAGAGGAGTATATAGCATCACCAGAGGAGTATATATAGTATCACCAGAGGAGTATATAGCATCACGAGAGGGGTATACAGCATCGCCCGATAAGAGTATATATAGCATCACCAGATAGGGGTATATACATCATCACCAGAGGGGTATATAGCATCACCAGAGGGGAATATACAGCATCACCTGAGGAGTATATACAGCATCACCAGAGGGATTTATATACAGCATCAGCAGAGGGGTATGTAGTATCACCAGAGGAGTATATATTATCACCAGAGGAGTATATATAGAGCTTCACCAGAGGGGTATATACAGCATCAACAGAGGGGTATATAGTATCAAAAGAGGATTATATAGTATCACCAGATGAATATATAGCATCACCAGAGGTGTGTATAGTATCATCAGAGGGGTATATAGTATCAAAAGAGGCGTACCTAGCATCCACCTACCCCCACCCCCTGCAGCGGGGATCAGAGCACTGATAGAACCCCCCCAGGGCAGTCGGAACATCAGAGTTCCGCACTTACCCAATCTAGGAGCGGGCAGCAGGCAGGCAGAGATGTCCAGTGAGCGTGGAGTGGCTTGGCTTTGGCTGTGCATCCCCCTCCTCCTCCGAGAAAGGCGTCAAATAGGATCACCTGTCTTCTCGGGAAACTGGTAACATACCCGCACTTCCTGATTGGCGGAGAGGCGGTTCAGTGTTAGGCAAATATTACGTTGAAGCCTATTAGAGACTACGGCTCTAATGAGATCAGGGGCGGACTGACCATTTGGGCACTCGGGCACCGCCGAGGGCCTGTGGCAAGTAGGGGGCCCCATGAGAGGCTCTGTCAAGCCACCTCTACTTGTTGCAGAGCTCCGATCATAGAGCGGTGTCTGTACACAGTGCACTGCTGTCCTCGGCATGTGATGCTCCCCGCACGGCGCATACCCCCCCTAACCTGAGTACAGAATGGAGACAGCATCAGTGCGAGCAGACAGCCCCGTGTCTAGCCACAGAACATTGAACACTCCTTCTGGGAAAGCTGGGAATGGCAAGTCCCGCCCCTCCTGTACAGCCCGCCCACTCAAATCAGTGCCCTAGCTCTGCAGACCTGGTCACATTTTGTGTTGTGTCCTCGGCTAGGACGATCAGGACGGGAGATGGTCCTGTGTATGGATGCAGAATGATATTCTCTGCTGAGTGCAAATCAACGGCCTACAGGAGTATTGGAACATGGAACAGTGCACACACTGCTGTAAAAGGTGATATGGAGGCACATAGTTGTAAGTGTCAGACATACTGGACCCCCCTCTTATCTTCCCATCTCTCCTCACTCACCCCCCTCTCCAGTTCTGTCTATATCCCTTCGCCCCCTCTTCACCTCTTAGTTTCTACTAGAAGTAATTCAGGTGCTCAGTAAAAAATGTGTTCTGTCAGTAAATTTCCCCATGTTTTCTCAGTGTAAAAAACAGGGTTGGAAACCCTGTCAGGAAGGAGCTGAGTGGGAGCTGAATGGCCGGACAAGGCAATTAAAGTGATTGCAAAGGCAGATTTTTTTTTAAATAATAAAAATACCTATATTTACCTGCTCTGTAATGGTTTTTCACAAAACAGCCCCAATCCTCCTCTTCTCGGGTCCTTCACTGGCCTTCCTGGCCCCTCCCTCCTACCAAGTGCCCCCATAGTAAGCTGCTTGCTATGGGGCACCCAAGCAGGCTCACTCACGAGCCACTGTTCTGTGTAACCATTCACACACAGACGTGGATCAGCCCTGCCCCCTACTCTCTCCTCATTGGCTCACTGGCTGTGATTGTCGCAGCCTGTGAGGAGAGAGAAACCAGGAGAGCCGAGGCTGTCATGCACATTGCTGGATTGAGAGGGGGCTCAGGTAAGTGTTAGTGTGGCTCTGGGGGGGGGGGGGGGCTGCTGCACACAGAAGGTTTTTTACCTTCATGCATAGAATGCTTGAGGGTAAAAAAACCTTGAGCCTTTACAACCACTTTAACTGCTCAATCATTGGGCATTTTTACTGTACTATGTAGCCAGCAGCTGCGACTTACAGCCACTGAAAAACACACCCAAGGTATCTAGTGCAGCGCCTATCTTTAAACCTGGAAGTGCCAATCACAGAGGCATATCTAAAACCTTCAGGGACTCGATGCATAATACCATGAAAGGCCCCCAGCCAGAGATCCTCCCACTGATCCCGGGGCCCTTTACTCCCTTTGATGGGACCCTTTATTACAGTCACGCAGTGGGCCAGCTTCCTGCCATCTTGGGGTCCCCCCATGATGGAGAACACCAGGGCCCAGTCACAAGTGTGACCTTTGCGACCCTGGTAGTTCTACCACTGGTGTCAATAGTTTATTTTTGTTATTGTATTATTTATTTTTACCATTCTATTTTATTATTTTTTTTTTTTTTACAATTATATTTTTTACATTTTTTTAGGAGCCCCGTTGGGGGGGCTTTGGTGAAATATCAGGAGGCCCTAAGCAGACCTCTGATGTTTCACCTTTGAGACAGAGAAAGGAGATTGAGGACAGCTCAGTCACCATCTCTGCAGCCTCAGCTTTACAGAATAAATGAACAGGAATAGCTCTGTACAGAGCTTCCCAATCATTCATAAACTAAAGCATAGTAAACAAAAAAAGAGTCACTAATCGTTACAGATCACACATTGTATTCCATAAGGCAAGGAAGGGGCCAGTAAATTACACATTTACTGGCCCCTTCCCCGCTCTCCATCCTGATACCCCCCACAGCAGCAAGCGGGAGAGGAGAGGGGGGAACCTGGCAGTGTTGCAGGGGGGGCCGGGAGAGAGCACAGGGGGCCTGGGAACAGCAGAACAGGAATAGGGAGGCCCTCCATTTTCCTCCTGTAGCTGCTGAATGCCTGCTGGAAGGAGAGGAGGAAAAGCAGGCATTCCTCTATATGCTGCTGTCCCTCCTATCCAGGAGTACAGGGGGCTGCACGGGCCCCCTGGAGCATGGGGCTTCCCCTGTGACACATGTACGTACATCCCTGGCCCATTAGCTTCTGCACAAGCTGGGAACTTCCATGCAGGCTATGCTGCAATAGATATTTAAATGGCCCCTCTATGCAGATAAACTACAATAACCAAATGATCAGACTCTCATAGGTTCCCAGATGCATGGTTGGGAAGCCATTGGGCACCTGACAGGGTCTCAGATGGCCACCACCTTTGAGCAAGTTGGGTGTTTGGTGGCTTTGCAGCTATGGCAAGGGGAATCTCCATGAGCCTAAGCTGTAGAAAGAATCGGACATTGGCCCATTCCTGAACATGAGGGTCCAAAGCTTCTACAGTTTGCTGATGGGCCCTTCTATGCAGAGGATAGCTGCCACGAATGTGTGTAATGTAGGGAGGGCAATATGTAGGTGGAGCTATGTGTGGGTGTGGCTTGAGTGTAGGCGGGGACACAGGGGGCCCCATGATCTCTTATTGCCCAAGGGCCCCATGAGTTGTCAGCCCTGAATGAGATGGTAATTCATGCAGCTGGCGTCCTGAAAGGGACCGGCCGCATGAATAGGGTGTGGTCACAACCATGGATAGATAGGTGGCGAGGACAGAGGGGGCGGCGCCCGTGCACCCTTAATGGACGGGCTGCCCCTGCTGTGAACCTTGAAATGAGAGCAATAATTCTAGGTCTCTTATTTACAGTTTACCCTAAACTGATGAATTGTAAAGTCATTTAAAGCATTGCCTATTGATACATTTGGGTATCAAAATTCATTGCCATGTTTTAGGGGCATGTAGTTTTGAGTCTTGACACATTTGGTATTTATTCACTTTACAGTACCTCCTCTTTTATTTTGTACAAAAATGTGTATTAAATTGTGTTTATATGCAATAAAATTATTTTTTCTTTTGTTTTTCCTAAAATATAGATTTAATAAACAATTGTGCAAATTTCTTACAAAATAAAAAATATAACTTCAATTACTAAGGTCACAAGTGATGGCGCCTAAAACCACTAAAGGAAAAAGTATATATACAGTATATATATATATATATATATATATATATATATATATATATATATATATATATATATATATATATTAATGGGTTGTGCTGTGCCCTTTCAAATAGTGGGTACCCCTCAGCTGATTGCAATTAATCTGTGAAAAAAGGGAAATATGGCGCTAACCCCTATAAATCCATATGAAAAAAATAAATATTTGATTTCATATAACTATATTTTTGTATCACTAATTTAACATTGCATTTATTGTTTTTTGGCACATATATGAAATTGAATATTTATTTGATATGGATTTATAGGGGTTAGTGCCATATTTCCCTTTTTTCACAGATTAATTGAAATAAAAAATATAAACTACTGTATTTTCATTCTACAGGGCCTCTGCTTTTAGAAAATACAGTCAGGTCCATAAATATTGGGACATCGACACAATTCTAATCTTTTTGGCTCTATACACCACCACAATGGATTTGAAATGAAACAAACAAGATGTGCTTTAACTGCAGACTTTCAGCTTTAATTTGAGGGTATTTACATCCAAATCAGGTGAACGGTGTAGGAATTACAACAGTTTGTATATGTGCCTCCCACTTTTTAAGGGACCAAAAGTAATGGGACAGATTAACAATCATAAATCAAACTTTCACTTTTTAATACTTGGTTGCAAATCCTTTGCAGTCAATTACAGCCTGAAGTCTGGAATGCATAGACATCACCAGACACTGGGTTTCATCCCTGGTGATGCTCTGACAGGCTCTACTGCAACTGTCTTCAGTTCCTGCTTGTTCTTGGGGCGTTTTTCCTTCAGTTTTGTCTTCAGCAAGTTAAATGCATGCTCAATTGGATTTAGGTCAGGTGATTGACTTGGACATTACATAACATTCCACTTCTTTCCCTTAAAAAACTCTTTGGTTGCTTTTGCAGTATGCTTCAGGTCATTGTCCATCTGCACTGTGAAGCACCGTCCAATGAGTTCTGAAGTATTTGGCTGAATATGAGCAGATAATATTGCCCGAAACACTTCAGAATTCATCCTGCTGCTTTTGTCAGCAGTCACATCATCAATAAATACAAGAGAACCAGTTCCATTGGCAGCCATACATGCCCACACCATGACACTACCACCACCATGCTTCACTCATGAGGTGGTATGCTTTAGATCATGAGCAGTTCCTTTCCTTCTCCATACTCTTCTCTTCCCATCACTCTGGTACAAGTTGATCTTGGTCTCATTTGTCCATAGGATGTTGTTCCAGAACTGTGAAGGCTTTTTTGGATGTTTTTTGGCAAACTCTAATCTGGCCTTCCTGTTTTTTGAGGCTCACCAACGGTTTACATCTTGTGGTGAACCCTCTGCATTCACTCTGGTGAAGTCCTTTCTTGATTGTTGACTTTGACATACATACACATACCTCCTGGAGAGTGTTCTTGATCTGGCCAACTGTTGTGAAGGGCGTTTTCTTCACCAAGGAAAGGATTCTTCGGTCATCCACCAGTTGTTTTCCATGGTCTTCCGAGTCTTTTGGTGTTGCTGAGCTCACTGGTGTGTTCTTTCTTTTCAAGGATGTTCCAAACAGTTGATTTGGCCACACCTAATGTTTTTGCTATCTCTCTGATGGGTTTGTTTTGCTTTTTCAGCCTAATGATGGCTTGCTTCACTGATAGTGACAGCTCTTTGGATCTCATATTGAGAGTTGACAGCAACAGATTCCAAATGCAAATAGCATACTTGAAATGAACTGGGGACCTTTTATCTGCTTCTTGTAGATGAGATAATGAGGGAATAACACACACCTGGCCATGGAACAGCTGAGCAGCCAATTGTCCCATTACTTTTGGTCCCTTAAAAAGTGGGAGGCACATATACAAACTGTTGTAATTCCTACACCGTTCACCTGATTTGGATGTAAATACCCTCAATTTAAAGCTGAAAGTCTGCAGTTAAAGCACATCTTGTTTGTTTCATTTCCACACCATTGTGGTGGTGTATTGAGCCAAAAAGATTAGAATTGTGTTGATGTCCCAATATTTATGGACCTGACTGTATATAATATTTTGGGGGTTTTAAAGGATAGGTTCCCCTAAAAAAAAAATAATAAATAAGTGCACATCTTTTTGCAGGTAAAAAAAAGTTCATTTATTTTTTTTAAATTTTATTTAGAGACTGTAAAGCATTGCACCCACTATCAGCAGATGTCATTGTAGCTGTCTACTCATACTGTATACAGGCAGGCAGTTACTGAATGACTGGAAGAATCAATGAACTACCTAGAACACTCATCAGCTCCCTGGTAGTTCACTGAGAACTACAAGCCATCAGCTGCAATGGCTGAGGATAGAGGTAGCTATTCCATTCTCAGAACTCTGTGAATGAATGACAAGGCTGGGTGGGTGGAGCCCCGCAAGGCCACATTTTTTAAAATTGTGATAGTGGGTGCAGGGAGAAGATCCCCGGCCAGCTGTCATAACAGGAGCTCGGAGTTTTGCTCGCTTAGTTACATGTTACACCTTGTGTAACATGTAACTTATTATAAAAGGTGTACTTAGCCTTTAAGTACTTTTATAGCCAAAAATGCAGGTTTTAACATGTGTGCAAAAAAAAAAAAAATGCTTTAGATGGAAACTACAGTAGTTTGAGTAGTTAGGACCAAAACTATTTAAAATTGTCAGGGTCAACATGACACCTGTGATAAATTCAAGGTACTATGGACAATTTGGATCCATTATTCCACCTCTGACAAACACAAGTCTTGGCTTACATTGCAACCTTCCTCTCCAATAGCATGAATGATTCTATTCCCCTCCAAATACCCTTGAAGTAACTCCTCTTCCTTCCAAATTGTTACAAGATTGTTGGAGGAGCTCGTCACCCCGTCCCCTTACCCCCCTCTCCTTCCCTCCTTCTTTCTCTTCTCTTTTTTTTTCTATGATAGCTCTACTTCGTTCTTTCACCTTTTCTACTATTCCCGTTCTCTCATCTACTGTCTTCTGTTTTTTTCTCTTTCCTTTATCTATATGTGAAAGAGACTAATCTTGTTCACGTATATCCCATAAAGGTAATGGGGATTGACTCCTCTCCCGGTGAGGTGCCTTCCCTTCTCCCGCTTGATCTCAGATTCTGGGCCCACGGGAGGGGGGCCCTCATGGTCAATTAATAATATGTGACGTGCCAGAAGTCTCTCCCCATCTGATTTTGCTAATCCCTGTCTCATCACTCTGTTCTGACACCCTAGACATGCCTGGGATTCAAGAGAGGGATACTAACTCATATTTCTTCCAACATGTGTAGCAGTAGTGGTATCTGAAATGCATAATAATTAACAGGGACTGTTCTGATTTTATATGCTTTTCTATTGTCTGTATTGATGAAACGTTTTCTATGAACAAAAACATATTCAACCATAAAATTTTCAGAGTCCATGTTTCCCTCTCTGGGGTGTGCATTCAAGGAATTATTCTTATTATAGATGGCCAAACTTCTCTTTGCCAGACTGGTAAAGGCAAATAAATGACATGCTGTATGTGTTAAATTAAACCTGTATAAGGCTGTTACAGCATAATACCACAAACAGTGGGAGGCTCTCGTCACTTTCCTAAAAGAAGCAAATGTATTAGCTAGCAAACACCCTTTGTAAAAGATATACATAAGAACTCAACTATTATTTTGAAACGAGGGAATTTCTGTGAGGCAGTTTGATTAGTTTTTTTTTGTTTTTTACCATTTTTTGTCTTAACCATTTTTATATGGGAAAACCCTTGAAAAACTTGTGTCTCAGGAAACCCCTGCCAATAATTAATAAAGCTACAGTTTACCAGACATTAGTGTGAATGATAAGTTATAAGAACAAGTTGTAAGAATAAATAAAAGAGTAGGGACTGTGGTGTACTTACCCTATATGACACCCAGGACTACTTCTACAACAAATGATTTAGTATTAATATTAAATGAAATGAATAATATGAGTCATCGAGAAATCTAAAATGGATGAAGAAATATCCACAGCACTTTCTTATTTTTTTATTTTTTTTATTTTCCATGCACATTGGTTCCCCTCTATGGTTACACCTTGGTATTTAACCACTTGACAACTGGGCACTTAAACCCCCTTCCTAACCAGACCAATTTTCAGCTTTCAGCACTCTCACAGTTTGAATGACAATTACTCAGTCATGCAACATATTTATGGTTCCACATTGGTATCTCCCCTTGGTTACACGTACCTTTTATTTTTTTTATTTTTTTATTCTTTCACGACACCTATAAAGAAGTAGGTAAAATCTAAAGAGCTACTGAGTATAATAAGTAAAGTAAATTATAATTATGATTTAGTAAACAACATCTTCATCAGGACCCACAGTATATCCCATTCATGTGGTGTCAGGGATGAGAAAATAAATAAGAATGTTGAACAAGAATATTGAATAGTAAGTGTGATTACAGACCATTTGACATCGAAATAATTAATAACCGTCCCCAAAGGACTCTG
>BLSH010095888.1:1431506-1462595 GCA_018402905.1 Glandirana rugosa
CGGTCTGGCCAAACAGAGGTCCGGGTCAGGCGGGGTATTCTGGCTGCGATGTGGTGTAGCGTCGGTCTTATGGGGCGGACTGGGCCTGGAGACAAACCGGTCTGGCACCCCCATAAAGCGGCTGCACTTGCTGCCAGTATGATAATACCGCCAGAGCCATTATCGGGGGGCAGCCCATACATATGTAGGGGACCCGGGCGTACCGAGGAGTTGTTGTGCTGCCCCATAGCCAAACAGGAAGTGTGAGGAAATCTCTTCAGGGAATCAATCGCCACCCCCCCCAAGGCCCTCAGAACTGGAAAATTTAATGGTGGGTCTCAAACAGGAAGGGGTGTGGCCTTGATAGGAAGGGGTGGCTCATATTTAAATTGTGGGGTGCATGAGTTTAATCGGGCCTAGGGCAGCACAAAACCTAAATACACCACTGACCTTTCCCATAAACGTTTTCCACATATATTAAGTGCTAATGCTTCACAGAAGAAAAAAAGGAGCTTTGATAACAATCAAAGATATGGCAGCATTCAAACCTCTTGATGTTGTCCTATATGAGCTAGGATGTTACACCGTTTTTGTTTGTGAAATCAACAACGTTTTTACACTATCACAAAGATTTATGCTCCCAATACTAAGCAAGTCTCCTTTCTGAAAAAAGTTTGGAACAGTGTCAAGAAAAAAGGAAAGGTTATCTCCTGATGTGTGGAGACTTTAGTGTTGTTCCTGACAGTATTATAGATGTCTTGCGACCCACACCTAAGCGTTTACGCACCACAACCCTATCTGGATTCCTCCGGTCAACAGCTTGGTATGACATTTGGAGATGCCAACATTCTACAGAGTGGGATTTCACATTTTTCTCTAAACCTCACTGCACATACTCAAGAATAAATTTATTAGTGACTGATAAGTCTCTTCTGCAATGTGTTTCCAAATCGGAGATCCACGCCATTATGTGGTCTGACCACGCACCTGTGTCAGTGTATGTGGGGGCACAAACAAAACAGAGCACATGACCCTGTGAAGCAATGATCCTTTTTTAATGGCGAAGGCTTCTAGTATGCAACTTACACATCGCCATCTGCAAGAGTTTTTCAAAGGTCAATGTGCCCTCTGTTGCAGACCCCATTGTTATCTGTAACACATAAAAAGCCTATGTGAGGTGAGTCATAAAAATGAGTGTGTATGCTAAGCGTCAGAGAACACAGCAGCTGTATACCTTATTGGCTAATATTGCAAAGCTTGAGGAAGATAATAAGTAAAGCCTCTCAATCAGCACTAGCAACAAACTGTTTCAGGCTAGGAATAATTTACGTACTTTCCTTTCTGTCCAATATGCTAGCCCTTTGCGTACTATGCGTTCTACTTTTTACGCTAATGGCAACAAAGTAGGAAAGCTCCTGGCTGACCAGGTTAAAAACCACCTTGCCAAATAGAAAATACCATACATCCTACACCCTGTACATGGCAAGAAGTTATATAGCTCACAAAATATAGCAGATGCATTCAGTGCATACTACAGCTCACTTTATAACCTATGGGAAAACCCTAATACTCCCCAACCCTTGCTGGATACAATCTCCAGCTTTTTAGTTTCCGTTTGCCTATCCCAACTATTGGAAAAACAGTTAGAAGGGTTAAATGCTTAAATCTCTGTTAAAGAGATAAAAAAGGCACTTTTCTTTTTGAAATCAGCATGTTACCTTAAAATGGTTCTAAAGTCTAAACATTTTTTATCTTAATGCATTCATTTGATCCAGCGCTGTGCACATCTGCAGCTCTTCTCTTCCCTCACTTCTGGGTCTCGTTGGCTGTGCTGAGCCATTGGCTCCCGCTGCAGTCAATCAAAGCCAGTGAGGAGGGAGTAGGGGGCGGGGCGCAGTCCTGCTGTCTTTGTCAATGGACACAGCAACGGGGCTTGGTAGCGAGCACGCACAAGTGCCCCCACGGGAAGCCACTTACCATCCGCTTACCATGGGGGCACTGGGCAGAGAGGAGGGGCCAGAAGCACCAGTGGGGTGAGGTTTGCGGCCATTTTGTGCAATTCCATTGCACAGAGCAGGTAAGTATAGACATGTTTGTTATTAAAAAAAAAAATCTTGTATAATTGGGGTTAGCATCCTATTTGCCACAGTTGATCAACACCAAGCAGGTTGGCTTCATCTCAGGCCTCCAGGCACCTGACACCACCTGACGTATTATAATTTTTAATTTTATAAATCTTTCAATGTACCTTCTAATTTCTGTCTAGGACTAAGAAAAGGCTTTTGACAGCATCTATTAGGGATACCTGAAAAGTATATTACTAAAATGTGGATTCCAAGGTAACATTCTACCAGCCATTATACCTTTATACACATCTCCATCTGCACAAGCCTTTACTGAAGGAATGTTGTCTTCTAGATTCCATATAACAAATGGTAAACGCCAAGGGTGCCCCTTATCTCCTTTGGTTTTTATGCTGTTGATGGAACCTCTGGCACAAAAAAAGTCAGAGCTCTATAAAGCGCATCTCTGTTTTGGATAAGGAACATAAAATCAACTTATTCACAGATAATATAATTTTAACCCTTACTGATCCGGCTTCTTTTCTACCTGAGATTTATGAACTCTTGAAGGTATTTAATACTGTCTCTTATTATTGAATGAACAATTCAAATATTCTCAGCATAGGCTTAGATAAACTGACAAAGTTTTATCTACAGAGAAACTACCCTTTCAGTTGGTCTCCCACATCCATTACTTTTTTGGGTATTTCATTAATGTCACCTATTTCCAATATATTCAAATTCAATTATGGGCCTTTGTTATCTTCATACAAACAAGAGATAGACAGACTAAGCAAATATTTCCTAACATGGTTGGGCAGAATGGTTTGAAACAAAGTATTATCTCTTGCATTGTAGGGGGAGCCCCAACGCAAGGTGAATTTTAGGGATAGCTGAAGTTCAGCTTTAACAAGAGTATACTGTAAACTGTTTGCTGGGTGAGTGAAGATCTCCTGGATCATGCATGCCCAGAACCCAGTGGTAAGGGGTGATTATAGTCTATTTACAATTTCTCACATCTATTTAGCATTTTCTTTTAATAAACCATGCTCAGGACATGCTGTTCCACAAAAGAAGCAAACGAGTCACAAATACTTTTAGCACAATTCGATGTTTAGGAGGAGTAATGAATGATTTTTATGTATAATGACCTCTTTTGTCTTAATCTGTCTATATTTTTATAATTTTTTAAAAAATGTCCTTCCTAAAAGATTTCTGTTTTCCGGTGCCAAATCTGAATCTGTCTTGGGGGAAAAACATGACACAGTGTTGCGCTGCTAATGATTACAGATATCAATATTATGCCGTGAGATGCAAACAGCACTTCTGGGAATCTCTCTTGATTAAAAATGCTTCCGTGTTAGACCTACCCAGCATTCATCATTTAACAATATAGTATGGTTACAGTTCTTGTTCTCCATTGATTATTTTCACTGAGTCAGATCCCTCTTGTCTAATAAAATCTTACATAAGCCTGGCTGTAAACCAGCAGTTTTTCTTTTAGAGATACATGACTCAAATTTAGCAAGAACAAACTCACCAAACATAATCTGCCCTCTTTTGTTTAGTTCAGCTGGTCCAGATCTTACATTTTTTTTGTGGATACATTTCTTAAGAATAGAGGTGGCTATATAGAATAATTTCTACACCTATAGCAATCGTGTAGAGCAGTGGTTCTCAACTCCGGTCCTTGGGACCCACTAACAGGCCAGGTTTGCAGGATAACTGAAATACATGACAGGTGATATCATTTGCTGCTCAGTGATTGCAGTATTTTAGTCTGCATCTCACAAAGGTAATACTTAAAATCTGGCCTGTTGGTGGGTCCCGAGGACTGGAGTTGAGAACCACTGGTGTAGAGTAAGAAAAAATGGTTGAATTTTTAGTTACCTGTTAAAAAACCTTGGAGTACATCATGGCACACAGAGCATTTTCAAATTCTTAACAACAGGGTTATTTTGACACCTTCAGGTGATTAGACACTGACAAAAAAAGGAAAGACAGAAAAGTCCCCTCCCGGATATAATCCCTATTCATTAGACCAGGCTCTAGTTTTTGTATCAAGCCATAAATTACCTGCAAAAAAGGGTAACCAGATATCTGACTCTCTTTTTCATACATAGACAGGGACGACCCGAAGCAATGAAATGAAGGGAGGGCACACGATCACTACACACCCCCAATCCCAAAAAGGTAAGAACCTCATGCAACCACCTGAAAGAAGTGTTGACAGAAAAATTGTCCTTTGCAATGTGAAAATCCACTTGATAAAACCTAGTAGAGATATGAGCCGAAGCCCAGGTAGCAACTTTTTTTTTTCTTTTTTACATTAAACAAAACTTTATTGCGATACATATATACATATGTAATGTAAATACAATAAATGTCAGAACAGCGCACGAATGACATCTTTACATGTTATTAAATTACATTCATGAGTGTACAGTACATTAGCAAGACACATTATGATGCATACATTAGGTACGTATAGAATAACTTTAATTCCAATCTCAAAATCTCAGCCATTCTAATCTATTTTGTTATCTTGTTAGTGGGATACGAGGGCCACTATTAAAGATTCCTGGTTTTCTGGTTAGGCACATGTTTCTGGGGCTTGCAACCGTCTATCCCATATTTTATCACATTTGGATGGGCATCCTCTGTGTGTATATATATATGTTTTTTGTATTTTTTTTACCTCCGCTATCCAGCTATTAAGGTCGGGGGGGTTCCAGGTAGCAGCTTTACCAAACAAACATGAGGTACCAAAGTCTGATGATGAATACCCAAGGAAGTGCCAATACTCCAAGTAGAATTGGCTTTCACCACAAAAGGTGGAATTTCACCCTTTAAGACATAAGCCCGAAGAATACATTGCTATTATAAAATTCACATCATTTTTTTTAACTCTGTGACCCTGGGATTCTTCAAGAACAGGACCCTCAGACGAAGATTCTTCTGGGTCCCCTTCTACAGGAACATTTTTGTCTTCATCTTCTTCCTCCTTCCCTAGTTCCTCCTCTGTTAATAAAGAGGAGGGAGACGAACGCTTTCATTTGTGACAAAGTCCAAACTGTTGAGTGTTCCAGAAAGTTATTGCTGTACCCCAACAATAAAAATGAAAACTCCCTTGTCACTATTAAACTGGAGGACAGAGCCCCTAAGTTAGTGGATATGTCTGGCAATGGATTGGATTCAGCTCCAACCCCTTCCTTTGCTTGATCCTAGAGCAGAGTAATACAGGATCAGGGAGGTACTCCCACCTCCTGACACAGCCAGGCCTGCCCCTCAGCTGACTTTTATAAAAGGCTTTATCTGAGAGGCCCAGGAACTATAGTAAAACACATACAGCTGCAAATCAAACCCCCATATAAAAGTGGCCCTAATCTGCCACCAGACGAGGGGGTAGAAGGGGAACACTAACTAGCCCGACCAGTTTAATAAACATTCTGAGCAACCCCTAAGTAACACTTGGCATTTAAAGGGCCATGCTGTGACTTGCAGTCCCACAAAAGAATATGGCCAGATGTGGGAGGGGGTAGTGGGGGACCTAGGGCATAGGTACGAGTAAGGGGTTAATCCAGAGCACTCAACATTCCTGTTGCAGGACTTCCCAAAGGGGGAGCAATCTTCACCCTTTTTTTCTACCCAAAGCACATTGGCCATGACCTTTGACATTGACCTTTGACTCTAACTATGACACTGACCTAGAACGAAACCCAGATCTAGCTATTTTATTTTTATAATATTTAGTTTTTTTTTTGGTTTCCATTTTCCCCTCTAGCAAGAAGAAAAAAAATCCAATGATTATTTGAAGCAAGAATACAGGGGCGGGCTGAAAAGTTACTAATCACTCTGATGACCGATCACAAGCGAGTGATCATGTGATCATAAGCCAGTCCCCCAGCACTGTTCCTACCTGTCAGTGACAGCTTCTTTTCCATGCAGGGAGTGCTTTTTTCCAACACAAACGCATGTACGCACATATTTAACCTCCATGGAAGAAGACCCTTTACTTTGAGGTTGTATATATATGTATATACTCGGTGGTAAGGGGTTATAGGCAGTTGATCCCATAGGCAAAATCAACTCTTCCTGTAAAAATCAAGCTTGACCCCACTCTCAGCATTTTTTGGACCAGAGTTTATGCTTTGTAACATGGGCCTTATAATGTTTACTACATCTTTTCCAGCCATTGCTACACATTGCTGCTTATAGTGTTTACTTATGATACCTCTCACCACCTACCCACAGTAATATTAAATGCACAAACTATACCTTGGGGGAGATTTACTAAAACTGGTGCACACATAATCTGGTGCTGATGTGCATAGTAACCAATCAGCTTCAAACTTCAGCTTGTTCAATTAAGTGTTCCTAAACCCACAACAGTAAAATCAGTCTGTATATGCAGAAAAGCATGCTTGTTATACTCACTGTGGGACCTAAGGGGTTAATCCCCTGCACTGTGTAAAAAGGCTGTCTGGTCCCGTCTTCTTCGATCCTCCCCTTCTTCCACAGTCCACAACCCATCTACCTATTTGAAAAGAGCCTTGGGAGCAAGCTTCACATGCTCAGTTTGGTGTGTATTGCTAGAGAGTTTTTTTTTCTTCTTGGGAGAATGCATGTGGTCAGCACAGGGCCAATCAACACTATCCAGACAGAGGGTCAGGGGTCATGCAGCCTCATAGGACAAATAGAGTAGAATGAAAACTCCTCCTACAAGCTTTAACCAGACACTGATGGAAGTCACAAGACTGCTTTATACTGCTGATGAGAAAAGGTATTTAGCAGTTTATATTCACTAAAATAATTGCATTTCCATGTTCTGTGTGCTGTGGGAGATCAGATAGAGTGAATGCAGGGTCCTGAGTTTAGTAACACTTTAAGCTTTGAAAAGAAATCCAAGAAGCGGATTGGTTATTATGCACAGGTGCATTACATTCTATGTGTTTTAGTAAATCTCCCCCCCCCCCTTGTCTCCAAGCTGTTCTGGTGTTAACCTGCCTTTTTTCCGTTTTGGTGAAATGAAATATGGCTCAATCCCTTGCCAGAGGGTGAATTTTGTTGCATAAATTAATTGAGCTCAAAATCACAAGTGCAATGTAACTTGGTTCAGAGGCTTTCACGCCTGATGCATTGTCATTTTTAATCGTTTTTTAAGCATAGGCAAAATGTGTGGAAGTGGGGAAAATGGCTGTATTCAATAGGGCCCATTCAGATCAACATGATTTATTCCAGTAATACCTATCTTTTACCTTTGCAAATGATGAAGGATTGCTTGGGTCGCTGGCAGCCACTTTATCAACTACAATTAATGGATTTTCCTTGTCAGTACTTTTTCATACAATCATCGCACAGTAACAAAACAGAGAACTACACTAAATTTTACTTCATTTTTATGACTAAGAGTTAAAATGAATTTGTTTGTAAAAATACTCAAGGATCAATGTTATTTTAATTACTTCTCTAGAGTATATATAGTATACAGTATATATTGCACATCTGGTGAATTAACTAAGTAGTAGATATCAGATGGCTTGCTTGATTTTCCAGCCAGGAAACTACTGAACCACATTCAGTTTTTAACTACGGTAATTGCTAATCAAAAATATTGCAGTCCTTTCTTTCATTGAATGAAAATGTATGCTGGATGCTAACTACACTTATAACTAAATATGGACTGGAGAAGTGATTTTAATTGTGCATCAAAGTATTTTCATATTTACTAATAATTAATCAAACTTTATCCCATTGTTCAAACATAAGGGATTGATTTGCTAAAACTGGAAAGTGTAAAATCTAGTGCAGTTGTGCATGGTAGCCAATCAGCTTATAACTTCAACTTCAACTTCAACTTAATTTAAGCTTTGACAAATAAATCTGGAATCTGATTGGTTTCTTTGCAGAGCTGCACCAGATTTTGCACTCTCCTGTTTTGGTAAACCAACCCTCATGTGATATAAAGGAAAGAGGCCCAGATCCTGAGGGGGACCTAGAATGGACCAGGGACGCATGCTTTGGAACTCAAGACTATGCCTTAGGAATCCTGTTGGTCAGCTTGGAGCGCAGAACCATCGGAATGATCCCAAGGACATGGACGCCTTTGCTCAAGTTATCTCCAGTTTGGACTCTTCCCACAGATGCTACACTATCTATGCTAATACTAACTTTATTACATTTTTTTTAAATGTCTAGTCACCTTAGGACAGGAAACTGTCCTGCAACTTGTTCCTGTCTTTTTTCCCCAAGTTGGAAGGCTATACAAAAGAAATCTATGTGTCAATTCCTGTCCACCAGACATTTTAATGTAACCATTAAGGGCCCGTTCACACCTAGGTGATTTGCGATCAGACTTGTATCGCCCTAAGTCGCCTCAAATCGCCTGACATCAGAAATCCCATTGAAATGAATGGAGCCGTCTTAATATGCGCTACTCAAGTCGCTCCAACTTCAGAGCAACTTCTGAAAAGGTTCCTGTACTATTTCAAAGCGACTTCTAGGTGATTTGAGCCCATAGAAGTCAATGGAAGTCGCTTCCAAGTCGGATCACCGTCTATGAAGAAGCGTCTTTGAAGTGACTTTACAGGAAAAAGAAAATAATTTTTGAAGGCAACTCCCCTCCCTCTCTTCTCTGATTGGCCACAGGAAAAGTCGCCTGGAATGGAAGTCGCTTCAGGTCGTGTTGTAATGCCCAAAGTAGCTCTGAAGTCTCTTTCAAATTGCCTAGCAAAGTCGGATCGCCTAGGTGTGAACCGAGTCTAAGACATTTTAATGTAACCATTGCTTGGCTTGTACAATACCATGGTGCCCCTCACAGGCCAGCTGAAGTTTTTATTTGCACACTTTGTGAAGCATCAGGGACCAGTTTCCATGCAAAATAAATAGCCCTGCAACAGTAAACTCTGTCTTTATCCTTTGATTGACAGGTACAATTTGATTCCACGACACAAGCTGAAAACAGTTCCCTGGCTGTGAAATTTCTGTATCAATGACTGAAACTCCCTCTGTGGCCCACAAAGTCTAGGCATTGGAAACTGCAATAGTGGCAATAAAGTGAACACATTCCTCTACCATGCTGTTATCTAGTCATGAAGATAATCTTGAAGTGCATTAACTGAATATACTGTATATATCCAGGTCAATACTTCACTTTGAATTGGTAATGGAGAAGGCAATGAGCCCACCTCTCAATTCTGGCAAACAAGTTAGAACCATAGGAGGGGTTATTACTTTCAATGGCCTGTGATCTCTTATAATTTTGAAAATCAAGTATAACTGTGAAATGTTCATAATAAAGTGTGACATTTTTTACTTACCCCAAAAAATGTAAAATGTCTCTAAACTCATGTCATAAAAAACTATCAATAAATACTTTATTACATGCTGTTCATACTCACTCAGTCACTCTGAGATTCGTTTTCTGTATTCTGCAAAAAAACAGGTTGATCTTGCTGCTATGGTGGCAGCTCTACACATGCTCAGTTTTCAGTGAGTTTCTATGCTGAGCATTTCCTCCCTACCACATCTGAGCAGCCCACATGACTATAGAGTCACACATGTGGGCATATACACAATGGTAAATGACAGCACACTCCCTCCCCTCAGTGTTGTCACATGAAAAGATACAATAACATTTTTACATAAATGTGAGGGGTGTACTCACTTTTGTGAGATACTGTAGCTGTATGACAATTTAAAACAGTTTACTGATACTATTTCTTTTTGCTGTGTGTTCCAAAGGCTGTTTTTATTTTGAACATGTGAGCAGCAGCAGAGGACTAGAAGTTCCTCCTGCTTATGTTTCCCTGCAGACTGGTTGGGAAAGATCTAATTCATGTGACTGCAGTATATTGATTTGGAAAAAAGGTACTCAGATTTTTTTTTTTTTATTAAAATAATTACAGTACCGTCATCCACATACAGAAATAGAAGGGGCAATGTAGATTAAATAGTGTGTGTTTAGCTTCACTTTAAGCCTCTTTTTTATAGCATGATCTGCCCACACAGTAAGCAAAGTATTTATAAAAAACAAATGTTATTGGTCTATTTCCTGTGTTTGTTGAGTGTTTTTCATTTATTTTAAACAGAAATTCCTATGATTCTTATCACCATCTAGTGGCCAAATGCAATATTTGAAGTTTTAAATGAGTGCACAGGAAATAGCCTAATAACATTCGTTATTTGCCCTATTTGCTCCTCCAACTCCACCTTGTATAAGGCCATTCCAGGGATGCTATGTGACAATTGCACTCACATAATGATAACTGGATCGGACTATCCCTTAACCACTTGCCGACCACCTTGCGTACATAAACGGTTGCAAGTTGGCTCCGCTGCGCAGATTGCCGTCTACAAACGGTGACCCGTGCAGCCGCAGTAGTGGGTGGGCTCACGCTGCTGGTGGGGCGCTCTCATGCCCGCCACACTCTGCGGGAGTGTGGCCGCGGGTCAGGTGGACTCGATGTCTACCGGCAATCGCCTTCTGAGGAGGAAGAATGGGGACCCGCCGATGTAAACAAGGTGGTTCCCCATTCTGTCAGTGGGCATGACAGTGATCTACTGATCCCTGTCATCGGGATCAGTTAGATCTGTCATGTCCCTGCCAGATCAGCCCACACACAGTTAGAACACGCAGAGGGAACACAGTTAACCCCTTGATTGCCCCCTGCAGGTTAACCCCTTCCCTGCCAATGACATTTACACAGTAATCAGTGTTTTTCTTTATTCTGATCTGTCCGCCGCAATATCTCAGTCCCGATAAAAATCGCAGATCACTGCTATTATTAGTAAAAAAAAAGAAATGGTAAAAACCCCATAAAATAATTCTCATGGTTTGCAAACGTGGCAAATTTTGCGCAAATCAATCAATATATGCAGATTGAGATTTTACCATAAATATGTAGAAGAATATATATCAGCCAAAACTGATGAATACTTTTTATTTATTTATTTTTTGGATATGTACAGTATCTCACAAAGGTAAGTACACCCCTCACATTTTTGTAAATATTTTATTATATCTTTTCATGTGACAACACTGACAACAAAAGTGAGTACACCCCTAAGTGAAAATGTCCAAATTGGGCCAAATTAGTTATTTTTCCGCCCCAGTGTCATGTGACTTGTTAGTGTTACAAGGTCTCAGGTGTGAATGGGGAGCAGGTGTGTTAAATTTGGTGTTATCGCTCTCACTGTCTCATACTGGTCACTGGAAGTTCAACATTGCACCTCATGGCAAAGAACTCTCTGAGTATCTGAAAAAAAAGAGAATTGTTGCTCTACATAAAGATGGGCTAGGCTATAAGAAGATTGCCAAGACCCTAAAACTGAGCTGCAGCATGGTGGCCAAGACCATACAGCGGTTTAACAGGACAGATTCCACTCAGAGCAGGCCTCGCCATGGTCGACCAAAGAAGTTGAGTGCACAAGCTCAGCATCATATCCAGAGATTGACTTTAGGAAATAGACGTATGAGTGCTGTCAGCATTGTTGCAGAGGTTGAAGGGATGGGGGGTCAGCCTGTGAGTGCTCAGACCATACGCTGAACACTGTTTCAAATTGGTCTGCATGGCTGTCATCCCAGAAGGAAGCCTCTTCTAAAGATGATGCACAAGATAGCCCACAAACAGTTTGCTGAAGACAAGCAGACTAAGGACATGGATTACTGGAACCATGTCCTGTGGTCTGATGAGACCAAGATAAACTTATTTGGTTCAGATGGTGTCAAACGTGTGTGGCGGCAACAAGGTGAGGAGCACAAAGACAAGTGTCTTCGGAGACTGGGCCGCAGGGCAGTATTCCAACATGATAACGACCTCAAACACACCTCCAAGACGACTACTGCCTTGCTAAAGAAGCTGAGGGTAAAAGTGATGGGCTGGCCAAGCATGCCTCCAGACCTAAAACCTATTGAGCATCTGGGGGGCATCCTCAAAAAGAGGGTGGAGGAGCGCAAGGTCTCTAACATCCACCAGCTCCGTGATGTCATCATGGAGGAGTGGAAGAGGACTCCAGTGGCAACCTGTGAAGCTCTGGTGAACTCCATGCCCAAGAGGGTTAAGGCAGTGCTTTAAAATAATGGTGGCCACACAAAATATTGACATTTTAAACCTAATTTGGACATTTTCACTTAGGGGTGTACTCACTTTTGTTGCCAGTGGTTTAGACATTAATGGCTGTGTGTTGGGTTATTTTGAGGGGACAGCAAATTTACACTGTTATACAAGCTGTACACTCACTACTTTACATTGTAGCAAAGTGTAATTTCTTCAGTGTTGTCACATGAAAATATATAATAAAATATTTACAAAAATGTGAGGGGTGTACTCACTTTTGTGAGATACTGTATTATATCAAAAAGTAAAAAATATTGGTTTTTTTTTTCAAAATTGTCGCTCTTTTTTTGTTTATAGCGCAAAAAAAAAAAAAAAAACGCAGAGATAATCAAATACCACCAAAAGAAAGCTCTATTTGTGGGAAAAAAGGACTTCAATTTAGTTTGGGTTCAATGTTGCATGACCACGCAATTGTCAGTTAAAGCGACGCAGTGCTGAATCGCATAAAGTGCTCTGGTCAAGAAGGGGGTAAATCCTTCTGGGGCTGAAGTGGTTAAATAACTTTACACACATTTACACATATTAGATATTACCACATATGCCACAAGTAGAATAATACCTCTGCCATCACTTTAAACTGGTGAGCTGTGAAGATTTTTAATGTGTCCCCAGTTTACAGTTTTGAGAATCCTAGTTTTCTGCAGTGTCACAAAAGCATGCAATTTTGAAGCTAGATAAGTTTGGTATTTATTACCTCAACAAAATTTCATATTTTATTTATAAAGGATCATTTGAAGATTACTATACTTATTTGTATTTAAAAAAATCTGTGTATTTTATCTTACTGAAAATATGCATTTCACAAAGCCAGTCGTGTCCACAAAAATTAGGACTATGGTTTCTTTTACTTTATGGGTCCTTTCATTTCAGAAAATATTTCGTTTTAGGGATCCTTAGTAAAAGTCAATAATGTACATTTTAGCATGTGTATAAGAAACAGAAATATTGTTGCAAGGTTCCTAAAACATTTGCCATCCCTGCAACAAATTCACAGTAATTCACTAACCAAGAAAACTATGCACCTCTTTAGGATTTTCTGAATATCTGTATTTAGAAACTTGCTTTGATTTTGCTATTGTCTGGTCAATTATTTTCTCTGACAGGACATGGCTTGCCCATGAAAGTATTCATTTGAATTGTACACAGAGAGTTAAGTCTCTCTTTTTAAAGTGCATGTAAAGCTGACTCTTTTTAGTTTTGGATAGAATGTGTCAGTTATTATTTCTGTCTGTGTCTCTACGGGGGAGATGCACCCTTATTATATGCCCTGGTGACTATTATCTCTGGTAGAGAAAGTGACAAAAAATCCAAAGTTTTGAGCTGCCAAAGAAACAGGAGGTGGGAGAAACTATTCCAATTAAAAAATAGATGGGCTATTCCCTCAGTTTGTATAGATCCCTTCTACATTAAAAAAAAAAGTTTTAGTTTATTCATACACTTTAAACTGTATCTATAATAAACATTTTTTATTTCTTCTTTTTAGCTTTGAATAGACTAGGTAAGGCTTTTTAGTGTAGAAAAAAAAAGTTTTATAGAAAAACATTTTTTTGTTTTTTTGTTTGATAGAGTATGAAAGGGTTAAATTCCTGTTGAGTTATTTTTTTTATTGCTGTCTGTGTACCATTGGAGACATTTTCCTTCATCTTCTGTTCCGGAGACACAACAGGAAGTTGGAAGAAATCTTGCAAAGTAAGCTGTATTCTGCTTTTAGACAGTTGTCCCTGGAACAGGTGGCCCCTTTAGAAGTTTCCTCTTACCCTTTGTTCTGGAGAAAACACAAACATTTTGGATTTCCCCTCACTTTCTTTCTTGGAGATAATGGTCATCAATTTAAAGAAAGAACGAATATCCCCAATGGGGACACAGACAGAAAAAAAAACTTGACATGGGGGGAGATTTACTAAAACTGGTGCGCACAGAATCTGGTGAAGCTGTGCATAGTAACCAATCAGCATCTAACTTCAGCTTGCTCAATGAGGCCTGGTGGGACATATGCTGAGACTTTGGGAGCACATGTCGCATGCCGTGTATAAATTAATGGTTCCTTATGAGAGCTGTCTTAACTGGTCTGACATTGAGTAAGTTTCCTGTACTACTTTGGTCCAACTTGGGCACGATTGATTTCAATGTAAGTCGCATCCAAGTCAGATCATCATCTTAACTGATTTGACTTGTGGCATTCGACTTTTGCTCTGAGGATCTTGAAGGGTAGCTCCCGAAATCCATACCAGACCCCTATCTCAGCATGCAGCCCGGGGTTTCTGTTTCCACATGGCTGGGGTGATATTTATTGGCAGTTAGCAAATATCTTAATAGTGAGTGCATTTTTTAATGGATAAGGGGGTGTTGTGTAGTAAGTATGTAGGAGAATTCCTATTTAAAGAAATAACAGTGAGGGTTAGAATTGTTTCTTTTACGAAGTTCCAAAATTCCTGAAGCTTTGGGCACTCTCGGAAAATACGTATAAGAGTGCCTTTTTCCTCCAGAAATCTCCAGCATTGAGTGGAGGTATATGGGAACATTAAGGGAAGTTCTATACCACCTCATAAGGAGCATGTATCTTCTGTATTGATATTTACTAATTATCAGGGCCTTATGTGCAGACAGAATTATAGGTTCCCATTTGGCTTGAGTAAGGTGTGCAGGTTTTTTCCCATATCTGTAGGAATAAGACTTCTGGGTTTGCCCCCCACCCCACCCCACCAGCACGGAATAAAGATGTGATAGAACATGTTGTACCAGGGACTGATGAAGACATAGGGTTGATTTACTAAAACTGGAGGTTGCAAAATCTGGTGCAGCTCTGTATAGAAACTAACCAGGTTTATTTTTTTTTGTCAAAGCTTAGTCAAACAAGCTGAAGTTCGAGGCCAGATTTTGCACCCTCCAATTTTAGTAAAACAACCCCACTGTTTCTCAAGAGGGGTAAAGTCTCTCATTATCCTACACTCTTCAGTTAAATCAGAACTCTGGGCAAAAACTTTTTTCCGTGTCCTTGTTGCTGATCTACTACCTGCACCAACTATGCCATCCATCTTCTTCTGAGCTCTGTAGTTCCTCCATAGCATCCTGCTGAACTTGCTGAAAAACAGTTATTCCCCTCTGACATCCAGTTTGTAAGACTGCTGGAGCCTCTCCGTCCTGTACTGCTAGCAGCGATCTGACACGCCCACTTGTAGTCCTCTAGCAAAAGCAGCTAGGAAGGACTTGCTTCCTGGAGTGGGCGGAGAGGGGTCTCGCAACCCCCGGTATGTGCCGCCCATAGAGGGGATTTTCCTCCTCTCTGCCAGGATCACCCCCCCCCCTCATCCGCCCGCCGTCTCATCAATGATAGCAGGGATCTCTGCTATTTCTGGAATTCCTGGCATGTTTGCTATGTGAACACCTCTGCTTTCCCCTGTGACAGCCATATTGTAATATACACCGCAGAGCACAGCTCCGATACGGCTGTGACAGGGGAAAGAGCGGCGATCACACAGCAAACATGCCAGGAATTTCCGGAAATACCAGGCATGTCATAGCAGGAGATCTCTGCTATTTATGGAATTCCTGGCAGGCTTGCTATGTAATCTCCACTCTTCCCCCTGTCACAGCCGTATCGGAGCTGCGATGTGCAGTGTATATTACAATACGGCTGTGACGGGGAAAGCAGAGGTGTTCACATAGCAAACATGCCAGGAATTCCAGAAATAGCAGAGATCCCTGCTATCATTGATGAGACGGCGGGCGGGCGGGGGGGTACTGATAAGAGGCACTGATGGGGGGTATGGTGTCACCACACTGATGGGGACTGATAAGAGGCACTGGTAGGGGGCATGGCGTCACTGCACTGATGGGCGCTGATAAGAGCCACTGGTACTGGACATGGTGTCACCGCACAAATGGGCACTGATAAGAGGCATTAGTAGGGGGCATGGTGTCACCGCACTGATGGGCACTGATAAGAGGCACTGGTGGGGGCATGGTGTCACCGCACTGATGGGCGCTGATAAGAGGCACTGGTGAGGGACCTCCGCACTGATGGGCACTGATAAGAGGTCCTGATAGGCGGCATGATGTTACCGCACTGATGGGCACTGATAAGAGGCACTGGTAGGGGGCATGGTGTCACCGCAATGATGGGCACTGATAAGCAGCACTGGTGGGCACGGTGTAACCGCAATGGTGAGCAAAGTGTGTCACCACACTGATGGGCACTGATAAGAGGCACCGGTGGACACGGTGTCACCGCACTGATGGGCACTGATAAGCCGCATTGGTGGGCACGATGTCACCGCACTGATGGGCACTGATAAGCGGCACTGGCGAGCACGGTGTCACTGCACTGATGGGCACTGATAAGCGGCACTGGTGGGCACTATGTGACTGTGCTGATGGGCATTGATAAGTGGCACTGTGTGACTGTACTGATGGGCACTGATGAGGCTGCACTGTTTACTGACACCGTACACTTCCATATATCTGTGGGGGGGTTTCCACCATCCCTGCAAAGTTTCATTTTTATGTCTTATTTTCAGTGTGAGGTGTATTATATGTGATGTTAAATATCACAGAGGTCGGCATTGTGGTGATATTGAAGATTATTGAGATTTCCATACATTAGAGGGTTCCACCATTATTGTGTTATTGATTAGTACGTTGGCGCTGCACTTTTTTGTGTTTTCTTCATGCTGACATTTGCTTGTGTCATACGCTGATGTAAAACATCACGGCTCTTTCTTTATGTGGTATGACTGGTGATGTTCTCATATACACCATGCCAGCAATGATTGTTATAACTATCTCAAATCTGCAGGAGGAGGAGGAATATTTCTAATAGTGAATTACAGCAGAGTACAGTGTGTATAATATATCATTATGGGATGTGTGTACAGATCAGTAATGATTTCATAAAGTAAGGGCAATATTTTTATCTCCTGTGGCTGAAGGGGAGAGAAGACATATTGTGTGTCACTGGTTAGTGGGCCTGGCTGCAGAATGAGTAGAGTTGAGCGAACCTGAACTGTAAATTTCGGGTTCATACCAGACTTTAGGGTGTCCGTGACCCGAACCCGGACATTTGAGAAAAAGTCCGGGTTCGGGGTTTGGGTATTTTTTCGTGCCTTTTTTGCGCCTGTTAAATAGCTGCAGGGCAGCCAATCAACAAGCGTTTCACTCGTTTGCCCTTAGAAGCCATCACAGCCCTGCCTACTAATGGCATGGCTGTGATTGGCCAGTGCATCATGTGACCCAACCTCTATATAAGCTGGAGTGACGTAGTGCTGCATGTCACATCATCTCATACTAGTGTAGGGAGAGGATGCTGCTGCTGCTGCTGTGAGGGACAGATTAGCTTTAGAAAATCTGTTAAAAACAGTGATTTATTGGTGGGTGGGTGCTAGAGGAGATTTTTGTTTGCTAGAGTAGATTTTGTTTGCTAAGCAAAGTGCCTCATATAAAACCTAAGCAATTTTTCTGTTTGTTAGGTGGGCGTTTGCAGCCATTTTTGCAAGTGTAGTGCACTTGCAACTGCTTGTGTGCCAGGGACACTACTTTAATCGTGTTCTGTTATTTCAGTTGGCAACATTTTGGCATATTTAAATGCTGCTTTTACATTGCAGTTAGACAAATTAAAATTTTTTTTTTTTTTTTTGTGCAAAATATTACATTTGCGGCCAGCTGGGCATTTCTTGCACAAAATTAAAAAGTGCTTCTACACTGCTGGTTTAAAAAAAAAAATTCTAAATACTACATTTGCGGCCAGCGGTGCATTTCTTGCACAAAAATAAAAAGTGCGTGTACATTGCTGGTTTTAAAAAAAAAATATTCTAAATACTACATTTGCGGCCAATGGTGCATTTCTTGCACAAAATAAAAAAGTGCGTCTACAATGCTGGTTTAAAAAAAAATATTCTAAATACTACATTTGCGGCCAGCGGTGCATTTCTTGCACAAAAATAAAAAGTATGTCTACATTGCTGGTTTAAAAAAAAAAAAAATTCTAAATACTACATTTGTGGCCAGCGGTGCATTTCTTGCACAAAAATAAAAAGTGCGTCTACATTGCTGGTTTAACCACTTGCCGACCGCCGACCGCAGTCTGACGGCGGCAAAGTGACTCATTATCGCAAACCACCGTCATATAACGGTGGCTGCGATAACTAGTGCTGTGAGGGGGGGCCAGGGAGCGGGTAGGGCGGACTCGATCGCCGCCGGCTACCCGCAATGGCCCCCTCTGCAGTGAGAGAATGGAGGTCCGTGTAAGTAAACACGGATCTCCGTTCTCATAGAGGGAGAAGGGCGGTGATCACAGGCTTCCTCTATATGGAAGCCGTGATCATCCCCTTTCTTCAGCCAGGGCAGCCCACATACAGTTAGAACACGCCCAGGGAACACAGTTAACCCTTAGAGCGCCCCCTGCAGGTTAACCCCTTCACTGCCAATGGCATTTACACAGTAATCAGTGCATTTTTATAGCACTGATCGCTGTATAAATGCCAATGGTCCCAAAAAAGTGTCAAAATGGTCTGACATGTCCGCTGCAATATCGCAGTACCGCTAAAAATCGCAGCTAGCTGCCATTACTAGTAAAAAATATTAAAAAAAATAAAACCCCCAGAAATGAATTCTCATTGTCCGTAAACGCGGCAACTTTTGCGCAAACCAATCAATAAACGCAGATTGCAATTTTTTTTACAAAAATATGAGGAAAAATATAAAACCGCCAAAACCAGTGAAAAAAATGATTTTTTATATTTTTTTTTTGGATTTGTATTTTAGCAAAAAGTAAGAAATGTATGTTTTTTTTTCAAAATTGTCGTTCTTCTTTTGTTTATAGCGGCGATCAGAAATAACGCAGAGGTGATCAAATACCACCAAAAGAAAGCTCTATTTGTGGGGCAAAAAGTACGCAAATTTCGTTTTGGTCCAACGTCGCACGACCGTGCAATTGTCAGTTAAAGCGAAGCAGTGCCGAATCGAAAAAAGTGCTCTGGTCCTAAAGTGGGAAATCCTTCTGGGGCTGAAGTGGTTAAAAAAACACCATTCTAAATACTACATTTGCGGGCAGCAGTGCATTTCTTGCGCAAAATTAAAAAGTGCTTCTACATTGCTGGTTTAAAAAAAAAAGAATAATAAATAGTGCTACATAGTACATTTGCATCTTGCTGTGCATTTCTTGCACAAAATTAAAAAGTGCGTCGACATTGCTGGTTTAAAAATAAATAAATAAATAAATAGTGCTACATAGTACATTTGCACCTTGCTGTGCATTTCTTGCACAAAATTAAAATGTGTATCTACATTGCTGGTTAAAAAAAAAAAAATCTAAATACTACATTTGCGCCCAGCGGTGCATTTCTTGCACAAAAATAAAAAGTTCATCTACATTGCTGGTTTAAAAAAAAAGAATAATAAATAGTGCTACATACAACATTTGCACCTTGCTGTGCATTTCTTGCACAAATTTAAAAAGTGCATCGATATTACTGGTTTAAAAAAAATAAAAAATAGTGCTACATAGTACATTTGCACCTTGCTGTGCATTTCTTGCACAAAATTAAATAGTGCGTCGACATTGCTGGTTTAAAAAAAGAAAAAATAGTGCTACATAGTACATTTGCACCTTGCTGTGCATTTCTTGCACAAAATGAAAAAGTGCGTCTACATTGCTGGTTGAAAAAAAAAGAATAATAAATAGTGCTACATAGTACATTTGCACCTTGCTGTGCATTTCTTGCACAAAATTAAAAAGTGCGTCTACATTGCCGGTTTAAAAAATAATATAAATTTGTGCTAAATAGTACATTTGCGTCCAGAATGAGGAGAGCGTCAAATAAGGGACGTGGTCGTGGTGCTGCTGGTGTTGGTGGTGTTGGTGAAGCTCCTGTTGCAAGGAGACGATGTGGTCAATCTGTGACAGCTACACGCACAAGTGAAACACCTTCCTCAGGTGCGAGTAGCTGACAGAACCTTCAACGTTATATGGTAGGCCCGAATGCCGCTCAACGAATGGTGAGGCCAGAACAAGTACAGGCGATAGTAGATTGGGTGACTGACAATGCCTCCAGTTCCTTCACATTTTCTCCCACCCGGTCTCTTGCTGAAAGCTCAGAGTTGGCACCTGAACCCCATGGCCATCTGTCTTTCACCTCAGCCCCTTGTAAATCAGCCAAGCAGTCTGAGCCCCAAGTCATGCAGCAGTCTCTTATGCTTTTTTGATGACTCTGCTGGTGTGCTTTCCGTGGGCCATCCACATAGCCCTGCCCCAGAACTGGAAGATATTAAGTGCACCGCTGCCCAACCACTTCTGTTTCAGGATGAGGACATTGAAACACCACGCAGCATGTCTCTGATGATGACGAAACACAGGTGCCAACTGCTGCGGCTTTCTACAGTGTGCAGACTGACAAGGAGGGCAGTAGTGAAGAGTGGGTGGAAGATGATGTGGAGGATGATGAGGTCCTAGGCCCCACATGGAATGAAGGTCATGCGAGTGATGTGTGCAGTTTGGAGGAAGAGGTGGTGGTCGCACAGAGGCACCAGCACAGCAAAAGAGGAAGCAGGTTGCAAAAGCGGAGCGACCGACCCCTAGACAGTAGGCCTGCTACTACCCACCGCATCCAGGGACCTAGCACACCAAAGGCAGCTCAAAGGAGTTCCCTGGTGTGGCAGTTCTTCAGACAATGTGCTGACGACAAGACACGAGTGGTTTGCACGCTGTGCAATCAGAGCCTGAAGTGAGGCATTAATGATCTAAACCTGAGCACAACCTGCATGACCAGGCATCTACATGCAAAGCACGAGCTGCAGTGGAATAAGCACCTCAAAATCCAAGAAAGGTCTCGGGCTCCTCCTGCTTCCTCTTCTGCTGCTGCCTCGGCCTCTTCCTCCACCTCTACAGTGCCAGTGTCACCTGCCACCCAGCAAACAGACGATGTGACAGCAACACCACCATGTCCGCCACCGTCCCCAAGCATTTCCACATGGTCCCATGGAAGCTTACAGCTGTCCATCTCCCAAACACTGGAGAGAAAGAGGAAGTACCCCTCTACCCACTCGCGATCCCTGGCCCTGACTGCAAGCATTTCAAAATTGCTGGCCTTTCAAATGCTGTCATTCTGTCTGGTGGACACGAACAGTTTTAAAAACCTGATGGCGGTGGCTGTCCCACAGTACGTGGTTCCCTACCGCCACTACTTTTCCAGGTGAGCCATACCTTCCCTGCACAAACAAGTTGGGGACAAGATCAAGTGTGCACTGCGCAACGCCATCTGTGGCAAGGTCCAAATAACCACTGATACGTAGACCAGTAAGCACGGGCAGGGACGCTATATCTCGCTAATTGCACACTGGGCAAATGTAGTGGCGGGAGGGCCTGAGGCGGTTAGCAGTTTGGCGCATGTCCTTCCACGACCCAGGATTGCAGGGCATTTCTCTTTGCCTCCTGTTGCCTCCTCCTCCTACTCCGCTTCCTCCTCCTCTACCACCTCCTCATCTGGGCTGCGTAACACCTTGACCACCAACTTCAGCACATCCAGGGGGAAACGACAGCAGGCTGTTTTAAAACTTATATGTTTCGGGGATAAACCCTACACTGCGCAGGAGCTGTGGACGGGCATTGAACAACAGACCGATGAGTGGTTGTTGCCACTGAGCCTCAAGCCCAGCCTGGTGGTGTACGATAATGGGTGAAATCTCATAGCAGCTCTGGGCCTAGCTGGTTTGAGGCACATCCCTTGCCTGCCACATGTGCTGATTTTGGTGGTGCAGAAATTTCTAAAAAACTACCCGGATATGTCAGAGCTGCTGCAGAAAGTGCCGGCCGTCTGTGCGCGCTTTCGGCGTTCTCATCCTGTCTGCGCTGCAGCGGAATTTCGGCCTTCCCGCTCACCGACTCCTATGCGACGTGCCCACAAGGTGGAACTCCCCCTTGCACATGCTGGAGAGACTGTGCGAGCAGCAGCATTCAATAGTGGAGTTTCAGCTGCAGCACGCACGGGTCAGTCACTCTGCGGAACAGCACCACTTCACCACCAACGAGTGGGCCTCCATGCGAGACCTGTGTACCATATTGCGGTGTTTTGAGTACTCCACCAACATGGCCAGTGCCGATGACGCTGTTCTCAGCGTTACTATCCCACTTCTATGTCTCCTTGAAAAAACACTTTGGGCGATGATGGAAGAGGATGTGACACAGAAGGAAGAGGAGGAGGAGGAAGAGGGGTCATTTCTATGGTTATCAGGCCAGTCATTTACAAATGGCTCAGAGGGTGGGTACCTGCACCAGCATAGGCCAGGTAAAAAAATTTCAAGCCAGGGCACAGTTCTGGAGGGTGAGGAGGACAAGTATGATGATGATGATGATGAGGAGGAGGAACTGTATTCACAGCGGGGTGGCACCCAACGCAGCTCATGGGCATCACTGGAGCGTGGCTGGGGGGATACGGAGGACACAGATGATACACCTCCCACAGAGGACAGCTTGTCTTTGCCTCTGGGCAGACTGGCCCACATGAGCGACTACATGCTGCAGTGCCTGCACATTGTAACTTGTGCTGTTTACTGGGTGGCCATCCTGCTGGATCCCCGTTACAAGGACAACGTGCCATCCTTAATTCCCTCACTGGAGCGTGATCGGAAGATGCGCGACTACAAGCGCAGGCTTGTAGACGCGCTGCTGAGGGCATACCCAAATGACACCGGGGGCTCAGTGGAAGCACGCAGCTGTGGCACCGCCAGCACCTCAGAAGGCAGGGTTAGCATGGCCAAAATGTGGAAAAGCTTTGTTAGCAGCACGCCACAACAAACAGCACCACCAGCTGATAGGCAATGTCTTAGCAGGAGGCAGCATTTCAGCAACCTGGTGGAACAGTATGTGTGCACACGCCTCCACGTACTGACTGATGGGTCTGCCCCATTCAATTTGGGTCTCCAAATTGGTCACATGGCTTGAGCTTGCCCTTTATGCCTTGGAGTTGCTGGCCTGCCCTGCAGCCAGTGTATAGTCTGAACGTGTGTTTAGCAAGGCAGTGGGCGCTATCACAGACAAGCGCAGCCGCCTGTCCACAGCCAACGTGAACAAGCTAACGTTTATTAAAATGAACCAGTTATGGATCCCACAAGACTTGTCTGTACCTTGTGCAGAATAGACATTTAGACCGGCCTCACACAGCCATCGGTATACTTAAGTGAACTTATTCTTTTTTTTTTTTTTATAGAACATAAGTCTTTATTGGAATTTGTTACAGGAGAAACATGAAAAATATGCTAGAACATCTCTGGGTTTGTCTGCAGATAGTGATCTTTTTTTTTTTTTTTAATATGTCTCAATATTTTGGGGGCTACCCCAATTAGAAAAAAAAAACAAACAAACAAAAAAAACAGTGCTGGCTACCTCCTCCTCCTCCACCGCCACTTCCACCTACACCGTCACGGTCACAGCCTCCTCAACCTCCTACTCCACATCCACCTCCTCCATTTTTTTTTTATGTGATTTTAAGTTATTTCCCTATCCACATTTGTTTGCAGGGCACTTGTCCTACTCTTACCCCCATTTTGCTTCCTTTTGCAGCCCTCTAGCCCTTTCCAGGACTTTTTTAGAACCATTCTAGTGCCCAAAAGGTCTGGTCACCATTGACTTCAATGGGGTTCGGGGTCAATTTTGGGACAGAACTCAAACTTTTTCGCGAAGTTCGGCCGAACCCGAACATCCAGGTGTCCGCTCAACTCTAAGAATGTGGGGTGTGATTCATGTTGAAGTCTGATTGTTCACATTTACATGTGCAAGCTAGTGTACCTCCCACATTCATTGAAATCTGCAAAGGCTGATGGGAAATTTAGTGTAAACAGAAAGAAGAGGATATGATGCAATCACTTTTCTAACAGAGCCAGCATTGAATAATGCATAATGCATCATTTGAATCAGAGAGCTCACTTCCTGTAAATTAAATTGGACATATCCTCTTAAAAGGGGAAGGAATTTCACAAATGTAATAACTGTTTAGAGTTTAGTGTAGGGAGGTGTACTAATGGGGGATTTTTTGAAAATCCCGGAGTTCTGCTTTAAAGTATAACTAAAGGCAAAACTTTTTTTAGTTTTGGATAGAGTAGAAAGGTATTAGAACATCTGTCAGTTATTATTGCTGTCTGTGCCCCCGTTAAGGAGATTCACCTTCTCTACTTGTCCATTATAGAAAGTGAAAGTAAAAGAAAATCCCAAATTCTGGGTTGTCCCAGAAAAGTAACAGAGGGGAACTTTTCCAATGGGGACAATAGTTCTGGTGACCTTGGGGTCCCCAAGAAATTTCCTTAATTTTTAGGGATTTCCTCTTACTTCTTGTTTGGCAAAGGTACAGGAAGTGAAGGGAAATCTCTGTAATAGGACGCAAATAGCGAAAAAAAAAAAACTGATAGGCATTATAACCCTCCCTTACTCTATCCAAAATAAAAATAAAAAGTTTTGCCTATAATTCTACTTTAAAGCATGGATATAGCTGCCTAGCTGGAGTGGTGTAGGAAATCAAGCTCAGCTGTGAGTTTAATTTCAATCTCTAATCTGGTCACAGGATAGTTGTTATTTGAAAAGTGGTTGAATGATCACCTGCTTGAGTAAGATGTGACATTGGGGATCTGAAAGGCCATATTGGAACTGTTGAAAGCATAAGATAGGGAACATGAGGCTCGGTGCTGGGGAGAGGGTCACAGTTCGGAAACAATATGCAATGTACCCACTTACCAGTGAGTGTTGACTGATGGACAATCTATCCAGCACACATGGGAACTACGGCAGGCCAGCTAGGGGTAGATTGATTATTATTTGTTCTAGCTTGACCCAAGATTAATTATACACTAGTCCACCAGTCTAATAGGGTAAGTTGCTTCAAGATATTTGAATTTTTCAATTTGGTTAGACTCAATAGTGATCTCTTTAGTCTGGCTGGTTTATCAGCCCATGTGTATGAAAGTAATTTGTTTGCCAGAGAGTTCAACTGTATATGTTTTTTGGCTTGGAGTACAGTTAAAATTTCAACAAAACCTCATAAAATGATTGCACATAATGTTATATCAGTAAACTAAGTACCACGGGCGAGTGGTAAAAAAATACTGCAATAAAATAACTACATTAACATAATTATAAAAAATAATATATTATATAATGAAACAGTAGTAAAAAAACATCTTTTGTTTTGGGTTGGCAAGAACACTTTATGTTGTTGCAGAAAATTAGTTTTTAGAGCAGATAAATAGTACATATTCCCATTGATTTTTAACTGCTCTATGTGAGTGTTACATGCTTGTTGCATAGAATCAGTAGATTTTTAAATTTAAACTATTGCTCTGTTATGTACAAAGAGCAGGAGGGTCAGGAGTAAGAAACATGCAAGGTGCATGTCAATGAAAAAAGTGAAGGGGTCAGGAGTTTATACTGTATAGAGTGCAGAGGGTCAGAAATGTGTAAAATACAAAGTCCCAGAGTCAGGAGTGGGTAACATACAGAATGCAGGCAGTAAATAGGAGTAAAAGTAATGTACAGCCCATCAAACAGAGTGCAGAGGAGTATGTAACATGCATAGCACAGAGCCATGTCATATACCCGGGGGTCTTGCAGCAAAGATACATCAAAGCAACAGCATTTTATTATTCCACCTCCTTGATTTATAGCACATACACACTAATATCCATATACATGTATTTATTTACATACACACATTCATATACGTACACCCACACACTTACATGCATACACACACGCCTTGTTTGTGTCCAGAACTGTTGGTACCTGGAAGTAACAACGCCAGATAACATGGGTGGCAGTAGTATTAGCACCTTGGGCATTAAGCAAGAGATAAGTAACAGGTGTATCTCACCGCTCAAAGTTGCTCTCCGGAAATCCTGGTGCCTGTGGGTGCCCGCCCTGGCTCACTATCGCAGCATACAGGAACAAAAACAAATGGCGGCACTCCACAACCAATGCTGGTTACTGTATTTTATTGTAGAAATAGCCATACAGGAATTTGATGCTATATGTATATTTTTTTTTGTCTCTTCCCTTGTATTACTCCTTTTTTGAAGTCCTTCGAATAGGAAGAGCAAGATTGTGTCCGATATCTGCCCATGTGTGGGGACATGTAAAACCATTATGCATTGTGCACACCTTACCACCTAGATTGTATGTTATACTTGCCTTCATATAGGCACTCATCAGATCGACATATGATTTGGTCTTTGGTCTGGGTTTTTTAGTGTTTTTTTTTGTGTTTTTGTGTTTTTTTGTTTTTGTTTTGGAAAAAATATTTTGATTAGGCCAGTGCGTAGCAGCGATTTGTTGGATTATCTAGTGTTGCATTGATAAGATTTTTTAATGGGATGGAAAACACATATATTCAACTAATCCACTGGCCCCGTAGGAACATCTTTATTTTGATACATATTATATAAACTGTGGGGTTTTATAGTCAGTTGATTGTCTAGATATGTAGTTTGAGGCAACTGATTGACAAACCTTCGGTTATGCACTGCCCTTTCTTCCATATGGTTTCAAAGCCTTCATGCACCGCTGTGGCTTGTATCATTTTTAGATACAATTTGTCATACACACGCTGACTCCCGGTCTGTGGTGGTCTTTCGGATCGAGAGTCGGGGTGTTTGGGTTGTGATCCTGTCCATTATATAGAAGGCTATTGATATGGGATGGTTTTGCGCTCTTTGCAATGGGTATAGAGTGTGTGTCTACTTGTCTTCCCTTTGTTGGATATTCAATCTTTCTCTATACGATTGGAGTGATGTGAAAGCATATGGAGGCAAAACACCATTCCCTTCTGCACATTGTATATATGTGTTCATCGTTTATGTTTGGTATATATAAGTATGTAGCATTGTATGATATGTGTGCACATTTCTATGTATATGTATGCATTTTTTATGAAGCGGCTTTTTTGTATACATTTTTTTCTCTTCTTTTTTCCATGTTTCTCCTTTTCTTTTTTCTTTTTTGATATAACAATGGACTTCATATTTGTCTTACATTTATGCTAATGCTTTTACATTTGTCTGTAGCAACATATGCATCTGTGCCTCACTTGAGTAGTGATCAATTAATTCCCCAATTATCATAGATTGTTCAACATTCAGTGGGGCTGGAGTTTTCTGTATTCTTAAAGTGGTAGTAAACCCTCCTATCATTTTCAGCCAAGGAAGCTGCCATCTTGGCATCTGTTTAATCTACAACTGCTATAATGCTGCACATGTGATCAGCTATGACACCAGCCATTGGATGGTTTGACAGTTTGGTTTAGAGCACAACCAATGGGAGTGTTACATTTCCGGCACATGCCGGAAATGTGACTGGTTTTTAACCTGTTAAATGCATGGGTTTACTACCGCTTTAAGTGGCGTACTCCTGCTATGTCTTTGTAATGAATAAGCTCATATCTGAGTGAAACGCGTCTACCTGTTTGTCTTGCACCCTGTATGGCTATTTCTACAATAAAATACAGTAACCAGCATTGGTTGTGGAGTGCCGCCATTTGTTTTTGTTCCATTAAGCAAGAGATGCCAGGCTTGTGCTTCTGGTGCCCAATGCTAGCACTGAACATTCACTGTATGTTAACCAAACACTTAATAAAATGGCCACGATTAATTGGTACAATGTGATTGACCTGTTACCGAACAATGCTTTAAAGAGAACTTCCTCCACCTGCTATGAATCATTTAGTTAGATCCAGTATACTTAGGCTATCTTTTTGGTGAGCTATAGTGTTTCTAATATGTTTTTTTTTTATGCTTGTTTTTCTAACTAATCTAACAATTACCTTCATTATTTTCTATCAGTTAATATTCTGAAAGGTTGAAATGATCCTAGAATATACTGTAATAATCATTACGTAACTTTCTTTTCCCATGTATTTACATTTCTCAAATTTTATGAGTCTTATACAGTTAGTATTTATTAGGCTGTTGAGAACAATAAATAGAAGATGGAACAGAGGAATAACAGAGCAATGGTTTCAATGTAAAAATCTGCTGATCCTATACAACAAGCATGTAATACTCACAGAGAGCAGTTAAAAATCAATGGCAATATGTACTGTTTATCTGCTCTAAAAACGGAAAATTGTATACTCACCTTTCCGTAATTTTCCTTTCCTGGTGCATCTTCATGGCAGCATACACATGGGTTGTGGCTCTGCCCCCACAACATGATAGGACTGGTTAACTATAAATCAAAGACAGACCCAGCTCACAGCATTCTCTGTAACTCTCACCAATTTGGGCGGGAATCTGTATGCTGCCATGAAGATGCACCAGGAAAGGAAAATTACGGAAAGGGGAGTATACAATTTTCAGTTTTCCTGGTGCATCATGGCAGCATACACATGGGAACTAACTCGCCATAAGTGAGGGTGCAAAAAAAATTTTGTAATGATCAGAAACGCAATTATGCACCATGAATTTTCCAAATTTTATTGTCATGAGCCGGGTTCACTTAAAGTGTAATAAAGGTGTTTCCTGGGAGGACCATATTGCTGACTTGCAAATAGCCTCAGGAGACCCTCAGCACTGAGCTGTGCACTGAGCTGGCACTGCCCTAGTTAAATGTGCTCTTAAGTCATCCGAAACAGGAAGGCCTTGTGGAGAGTAGGCTATTTTAATTGTCTTAATCTAGGATATGACTGTACATGTTTTTGCTGATTGACCCTGCCTTAAGCCACGCTGGAACCAAGTACAGATTTCAGCTTTCCTGAATGAAAAGATAGCTGCCAAGCAGGTCACCAAGGTCAGATCAACGTCCAGGGGATGTGGTTCTCTCACTCAACCAAGAAAGATGGTAAACTAACTTCCTGGTTAAAGTCGAAGGAGAAAGACATCACATGGATTTTTAGTCTGGAGTTTTAGGACTATACTGTCTGGGTAGAATGCTTAGGTGAGGCTCCTCGAGTACAAAGCCTGCAGCTCTGACACCCCTTTTTCACAGAGGTTGCAGCAACCAGAAATATGATCTTCAGATTGCAGAGTGTGGCCAATTCTGTAGGATAGAAGTGAGGCCTTGATAGAGATGAGGAACATGAGCAATGCCACATAGGGAACAATGGTTTCCTGGCAGGAATACAAATTCATGCAAGCCTATTGAGAATTACATCACTAAAAGGTTGAGGACTCCCTGTAAGTGCAGACAAGGCTAAAGTTTGAACTTTAAACATATTTGAACCTAGGCCCTTGTTTCGCCCCAGTTGTAAGAACTGTAGAACCTTGGCTCGTTTAGGTGATAAAGGACTCCAGGCTTTTACTGTATGAGGTCTGCATAATTTTCCCATATTCTTTGGTAAGTCTTATTCACAAAGACCTCTCTGGCTTAACACAAGGTAGCCACTACCTGCACTGAGCACCCTTGACTTGGTAGCCTGCACCTCCCAACATCCTTGCCATCAAAAAGTAGTCTCTTGGGGCTGGAGGACAAAACTGGCCGCAAGAGAGCAAATCTGTCATCACTGGAAGAGGCAGTGGTGACTCAATGCTTAAGTGTAGGAGAGACACTAGAGCCTCCTAAGCCAAAATGGCATATTTGCAATTATTGATACAGGAAGTTCCACTGACAGGCTAAGAATCCTACCCTTCCACTGCTGTCTATGCAAGGTATAAATCTTGCTCCTCTTCTAAAAGGAGTGAATGAAGAAGGGCTTTGAACACTACTCTCAGTTCAAGAGCATTCAATACTATGCCTCATAAGCTGAACATCCCATGACCTCGAGCAGCCTGCTCTTTGAAATGCATCCCCCAACCTTTCTAGCTGAGGTCTGATGTGATAATGTTACATTCAAAACAATTAGTCAGTTACAAAGAACCAAGGATACTCCGTCACTGTTCTGCTGGAGAGACTTCACTCCCAAAGCACCTTTGACTTTCTCTATCAGAGGACTGCTATTCCCTTGTGGAAAAGTAGATAAAATACCGCGCTACCCAATAAATTTGTGAGCAGCCAGCACAATCAGCATTAACATATACTGAACTCAAAACATATATCAAATTCAAAGGCAGACAGCAGACACAGTGAGAGTCAGAGACAAAAACCAGTCAGACTGTTAAACCCACAGAAGTACACAGCATAGCAGGGGAGCCAGAGCAGCACATCCAGAGGCAGACAGGAGACACACTCCGAATCTGAGGTTCTTGATGATACTATCCGGATCCCCTCATCCTTTTCCCCTATCTGGGGTATGGCCTTCTGAAGTGTCTGGATGATTCGGCTTCCTGTCCTTATCCTACTCCGTGGATGTTGGATGTCCTTGGTATCTGTGCCCGATCTGATCTGTGCGCATTTAACCAGATACATCTGGTAAGAGTACCTCATCCATATTTGGTGGCGGTTTCATCTTGCATGGTGGTGGATTATTTCTGCACATTGTTCACATCCAAATATTTGTGGACTTTTCAAGATTGTACACATTTATTATATATTGTTTGGACTAAGATAGTCCCTGAATGGTGGACTAACTCAGATTTATCATGGTTTATGCTACAGGGTGGTTGTAGTATCACCCTATGTTTTATGGGTATTTATGTCCATGAATTTATGTCTATGTATTTTATGCACTTATCACTTTAATCAGTGGTTGTATTGTAGTTTATGTACATAAGCGCTGCACGTTTTTTGATATATATTCCATTGTGGAAGTTCTACTGATTTTTTCCCCATCGCTATTGCAGACAGTGAGACCTTTGTGAATGCCCTGGGGGAGATGTACAGACCGAAGGGGAGGCACTGAAGCTGGCAGAGGAATTGAGGATGAATTGGGACATGTAGGTGTCTGAAAAACCTACATAGCATCCAGTCTCCCAGATTTATCAATATAATGGATCGGAGGTTTTCTATCTTGCATGCCTCTAACTTCCTGTGCTTGTTGAGGGTTTTTTTTACCACTGGGCACAGATTACCTGATGATTTTTTTTTT
>BLSH010095888.1:1462605-1473676 GCA_018402905.1 Glandirana rugosa
TTGTTTGGACTAAGATAGTCCCTGAATGGTGGACTAACTCAGATTTATCATGGTTTATGCTACAGGGTGGTTGTAGTATCACCCTATGTTTTATGGGTATTTATGTCCATGAATTTATGTCTATGTATTTTATGCACTTATCACTTTAATCAGTGGTTGTATTGTAGTTTATGTACATAAGCGCTGCACGTTTTTTGATATATATTCCATTGTGGAAGTTCTACTGATTTTTTCCCCATCGCTATTGCAGACAGTGAGACCTTTGTGAATGCCCTGGGGGAGATGTACAGACCGAAGGGGAGGCACTGAAGCTGGCAGAGGAATTGAGGATGAATTGGGACATGTAGGTGTCTGAAAAACCTACATAGCATCCAGTCTCCCAGATTTATCAATATAATGGATCGGAGGTTTTCTATCTTGCATGCCTCTAACTTCCTGTGCTTGTTGAGGGTTTTTTTTTTTTTTTTTTTTTTTAACCACTGGGCACAGATTACATGATTTTTTTTTTTTTTTTTTTTAGAACAGAGGCGAACCGAATCCTCATCTACTCTAGGCAAGTGGAGCCTTTAAGATTGCCCATTTATTTAATCCGGCTACAAAACTTGACCAGAATTTTTAAAATTTTCCATTAATTCTGGTAGCCTGGCTGACTGGAAGAGATTGAAAGGTGGACATCCCAACTATCAATTTTATATGATCGTTATGCTCATTGAATTATGCCCCTGCATGAGTGAACGTTTGTCATGATGTTATACTTTTTTAATAAAAATGATTGTACCAGAAAGGTGGACATCCCTTAAGCTTCCACCAATGTCACGCCAATATAGCTGATATGGCCCACTGGTCCTGAATATTTTCAATCCAGGTGTGTGCGCAAAGCTTCACACAGGCACCCCCTTGTATTAGTGCACCCTTAAAAAGACTTTCGCTGTTCTCCCAAGACAGGTGCCTTAGAGTTTTAAGGCTTTCATAATGAAAATTGGGTAGTGCTCCAGTTCCTTCACCAATTCTTTCCCCGGTCCGTAGGATTTTGCCTTCTTGTATCTATTTGGGAGTTGCCGCCTGTATGCTGGACCTTTCAGAATTTTCTGTTTTTTGTCAGATGATATTCACCCTGACCTGGCAGTGGTCACCCTTGAGGTGGCTGTATCCTGTCTACTCCCAAATGGATTGGATCTGTTGTCTGGTATCTTGTACCAGTTTTATTTATTTATTTTTAAGGCAATTCGCCAACCATGGCTTCAGCTATAATACCCTTCTTGCTGTGACCGCGGGGAACACCGCTCTTGAAAAACATCAATTGACGTCTACTGACACAAACCTAAAAGGAAAAGAACGAATTTCAGCTCTTACAAAGCCGTTACCACCTTGTCTCTTCACTTTTTCCAGAAGGGCTTCTTTAAAGGGTTACTCCACTTTTCAATCTTCAGGGCTGTAATTTTCTGTAAAATGCAATGCGACTATCTGGAGGTGTTCTGTACCCAGAATGTGTACAGAACACCCCCCACAACATCATTTCCTGTTTGTTTGACTGACTCACTGACATTCCCAGAAGTCTGCACCAAGATAAAGTCAGATTTTTGGCATCCACTGCAACAAAAAAGTAATTTTGGTAAGATACTCCCAATAGAAAAATCATGTCTAAAGGGATGCAGACTCTGCCACCTTCCTCAGAGTCCGGCAGGTGCAGCAGCTGGTTGATAATTATGAAAACACTCCCATTAGACCCACTCAGCACAGGGGCTGGTTATTGCTTGTCTGCTGCCACCTGTAAATGCTACAGTATGTAGGAGCACTTCAGATCTAGATCTAATTTCAGACTAGAGCCTCCTTGAACATAACAGCAAGTTAACATGTCATGCCAGCTACATTAATGATGCATCCCTCATCGAAGGAGACTGCAGCAGATTCCCACGTTAGCTTTTTCAGAGTATACAGTTTTGACAATCTGTTTATATGGGCCTTTTCCTCTGACCCTTCCATTCTTTCTGGATTAACTCCTCCAGTTCAGTGAAGGGAATGAATACTTTCTAACCTTGTGGAGAGTTTCCTCCACTTCACCCCAGGCAATTGCCTTACAAAAAGGCTCTATTGGGCAATCATCAAAGCTTGTGGTCCCTGTAACACTTTCTTCCTCTGACAAGCTTTCCAATTTGGACACCACCTACTGGCTCTGGTTGGAAGTGCTAGGTAATTCAGCTGATTCTTTAATCAAGGCAGCTACTTTCCAGACATCCCCTTATTTGTCAGTTGTCACTTCCTCCAAGCGGACATGAGATACTAGCTTGTCAAACAATGACTCTCCACCACAAATGCAGCCACCATTAGGGCTGGTAAACTGTGAGGTTTGTAAACAGGGAGCAATAATAATGAGAGGTGAGATGATGACCTTGGTCAATGTTGCCTGAATGTCTGTGCCTAAATGGTGATTGTTCTGGCTTTTAGAAGGTTACCGTCATCTTGAGGTCCTTGCAGGGCTGTATCCTGCTTGTTCCAGGCATATTTGACAAACTAGCTTGGCAGGCAATGCCTTTCTACCACAAATGCAGTACCTATTAGATCTGGTAACTTGTGATGTTTGTAAATGGGGAGAAATGACAATGAGGGGGTAAGACGGTGACCTTAATTAACATTGCCTGGATGTCTGTTCTTTAGATGGTGACTTGCCTTGACCTTTAGAAGGCTCTCCCATCTTGTGGTCCTTACAGGACTATGGATATTAGCTCTCTTTTTCTCAATCTTCACTACTTACCTAATCCCTTTACCTTAAAAGCAATGGGTAGTCTGACTGGACAGCGTTCCGCGTAGAAACAGAGCAAGCAGCAGACTTAAATTAAAAAACAGCATAGCACAGTGATTCCAGAGCAAGCATTGAGAAGGGGATAGGAAGAGCCCAGGTGAATGCCATAAAGAGTACACTGATCCCAGAGCAACACTGAGAAAGAGATTTAGGAAAAGTCCAGATGAATACCATACAAAGGGAAAACATACCTGCAAACAATGAACACATAAGCATCCAGCATGCATGAGTAGAGAGCTCCACCATGTGTTGCCCAAAAATGTCATAAAACCATTTAAAACTGTCACATTTTGCCATTAGTGAGATCAGTGCCTGAGCATGCCCAGATCATCATCTTGGAAAAGTTCTAGCCAGGAAACTGGTCACAGAGGCCGCATCACTTCCTGCCTCTAATGCTGAGAGTGTACTTGCACTGCTGCAGCCATCTTAAAAATGGCAAACGCCCACAAAACAGAGAAAAGAAGTTAAAAGCATATGGAAAGCAAAGGGAAACGCTGTCACTTATGTCAAAGCTTGTTTAAAGCTTTCTTTGAGAGACCTGCACCACCAGAATCGGGCCCCAACCATATAGCTCATTTAGAGACTGTACAGGAAGGACATCCACTCAGGAGAAGCTGAAATATGCCCCCAGACCACCAGAATGGGGCTCCAACCATATAGCTCATTTAGAGACTGTACAGGAAGGACTTCCACCCAAGAGAGGCTGAGCTTGGCTGGGGCGACAAACGGTAAGGGATACCTCGCGACTCTAGTCCTGATCAGGTGAGGACAAAAAGGAGAATGCTGTGAGCTGGGTCTGTCTTTGATTTATAGTTAACCAGTCCTATCATGTTGTGGGGGCGGAGCCACAACCCATGTGTATGCTGCCATGATGCACCAGGAAGACGAGTTTTCTGCAACAATATAAAGTGTTCTTGCCAACCCAAAACAAAAGATGTTTTTTTACTACTGTTTCTTTATATAATATAACAATTTTTAAAATTATATTAATGTAGTTATTTTGTTGCAGTATTTTTCTACCACCCGCCCGTGGTACTTAGTTGACTGATATAACATTATGTGCAATCATTTTATGAGGTTTTGTTGAAATTTTAACTGTACTCCAAGCCAAAAAAGTAACATATACAGTTGAAATACATACAGTACTGTATGTGAATTGTTTTACCTGCCAAATGATTTAAAGGAGCACAAATGATATATAGGGACAGATCATGTCATCCTATAATAGGAAATACCTGAACAAGGACCTTCATGGCAGGATCACCAGGTATTATTTTATTAAAAGATGTAGATTTAAGAATATTGAAAATGACTTGAAATTACCCGATAAGTTTATTTTTGGATTCTTTTAGGTCAACTTCATCAAAACCTGTTTAAACTATGTCATTGGTATCAAGATCTAATTAATAGAAGCCATGATTTCCCCACACTGCCATAATATTAAACAACAAGGCTGAAACAGATGCATGCAGCAAACCAGAAGTTCTCATAGTTACATACAGTAGTTTGTTTGGTTGAAAAAAGACACATGTCCATCTAGTTTGTGGGCAATGTTCAGAGAGAAACGCTTTTACGGGATAAAAAGCGGGCTCAAATCGAGGTTCCAATCTTTTCTACCCCATATTGTCTTGAATTTAAGAAGATTTCTATTCTTTATGAAAATGATGTGCATACTAAAATTTTATCCAAGGGGTTCAAGACCGTTTCCCGATGGGCACCCTTTTTAACCACTTCAATGCAGGACTTTCAGCACTCTCACACTTTGAATGACAATTACTCTCTCATGCTACACTGTACCCAAACAAAATTTTTATCATTTTTTTCACACAAATAGAGCTTTCTTTTGGTGGTATTTAAGAACCTCTGGGTTTTTTATTTTTTGTGACATAAGTGAAAAAAGTGTGAAAATTTTGAAAAAAAAACACTTTTTTTTCGTTTCTGTGATAAAATTTTGCAAATAAGTAATTTGTGTTCATAAATTTGGGCCCAAACCTATATTGCTACCTATCTTTGGTAAAAATAACCCAAATAAGTGTATATTATTTGGTCTGTATGAAAGTTATAGAGTCTACAAGCTATGGTGCCAATCATTGAAAATTGATCACACCTGATGCACTGATACCCCCCCAAATGACCCCATTTTGAAAAGTAGACATTCCAAGGTATTTAGTAAGAGGCATGGCGAGTTTTTTGAAGTTGTACTTTTTTCCCACAATTCTTGGGAGTATTAAGAAATTATTATTATTATTATTTTTTTTTTTTTGCACCAAATTGTCATAACAACAAGTTATTTCTCACACACAGCCTATGCATACTTCCAAATACACCCCAAAATACATTCTGCTACTTGCCCCGAGTATGGCAATACCACATGTGTGAGACTTTTTCACAGCCTGGCCACATAGAGAGGTCCAACATGCAGGGAGCACCGTCATGCATTCTAGGAGCAGAATTTTTACATCTAATTTCCTAACGACCTATTACATTTTTGAAGGCCCTGGAGCACCAGGACAATAGAATTACCCACAAAATGACCCCATTTTGAAAAGCAAACACCCCAACGTATAATCTATGAGGCATTATAAGTCTTTTGAATGGTTCATTTTTTTCCACAAGTCTTTGAAAAACGTGGAAAGAAAATGAAAAATGTTATTTTTACACAAAGTGGTCAATTTATAAGATATTTCTAACACATAGCATGCACATAGCAAAAACTACCCCCCAAAATATATTCTGCTACTCATCCCGAGTATGGCGATACCACATGTGTGAGACTTTTACACAGCCTGGCCACATAGAGAGGTCCAACATGCAGGGAGCACCGTCAGGCATTCTAGGAGCAGAAATTTCACATCTAATTTCCTAACCACCTATTACACTTTTGAAGGCCCTGGAGCACCAGGACAATGGAATTACCCACAAAATGACCCCATTTTGGAAAGCAAACACCCCAACGTATATTCTATGAGGCATTATGAGTCTTTTGAATGGTTCTTTTTTTCACAAGTCTTCGAAAAACGTGGAAAGAAAATGAAAATGCTTTTATTTTTACACAAAGTGGTCAATTTATAAGATACTTCTAACACATATACGTAGCAAAAATGAACCCCAAAATATATTCTGCTACTTGTCCCGAGTATGGCAATACCACATGTGTGAGACTTTTTCACACCCTGACCACATACAGAGGCCAAACATGCAGGGAGCATGTCAGGAGTTCTAGGAGCATAAATTACGCATAAAATTTCATTCATACCCATCACACTTTTGAAGGCCAGTGGAATTAACCACAAAATGACCCCATTTTGGAAAGCAAACACCCGAGGTATATTCTATGAGCCATGGGCTGCAGATAGGTACTGGGGTACTCTAATGGGCTGCAGATAGGTACTTGGGTACTTTGATGGGCTGGAGACAGGTACTCGGGTAATCTGATGGGCTGCAGATAGGTACTCGGTTACTCAGATGGGTTGGTGACAGGTACTCGGGTAATCTGAAGGGCAGGTGACAGGTACTCGGGTACTCTGATGGGCTGGTGAAAGGTACTCGGGTACTCAGGTGGGCAGGTGACAGGTACTCAGGTGCGCTGATGGGCTGGTGACAGGTACTTGGGTACTCAGATGGGCAGGTGACAGGTACTCTGGTACGCTGATGGTCTGGTGACAGGCACTCGGGTACGCTGATGGTCTGGTAACAGGTACTTGGGTACTCTAATGGGCAGGTGACAGGTACTCGGGTACTTTGCTGGGCTGGTGACAGGTATTCAGGTTCTCTTATGTGCAGGTGACAGGTACTCGGGTACTCTGATGGGCTGGTTACAGGTACTTGGGTACTCAGATGGGCTGGTGACAGGTACTCAGGTACCCTGATGGGCTGGTGACAGGTACTCTGGTACTCTGATGGGCAAGTGACAGGTACTCGGGTACTCTGATGGGCAGGTGACAGGTACTCGGGTACTCTGATGGGCAGGTGACAGGTACTCGGGTACTCTGATGGGCAGGTGACAGGTACTTAGGTACTCTGATGGGCTGGTGACAGGTACTCGGGTGCTCTGATGGGCAGGTGACAGGTACTTGGGTACTCTGATGGGCAGGTGATAGGTACTTGGGTACTCTGATGGGCATGTGACAGGTACTAGGGTACTCTGATGGGCTGGTGACAGGTACTTGGGTACTCTGATGTGCTGGTGACAGGTACTCGGGTACTCAGATGGTCTGGTAACAGGTACTCGGGTACTCTGATGGTCTGGTGACAGGTACTCGGGTACTCTGATGGGATGGTGACAGGTACTCAGGTACTCTGATGAGATGGTGACAGGTACTTGGGTACTCAGATGGGATGGTGACAGGTACTCGGGTACTCAGATGGGCAAGTGACAGGTACTTGGGTACTTTGATGGACAGGTGACAGGTACTCTGATGGGCTGTGACAGGTACTTTGATGGGATGGTGACAGGTCCTCTTTATTGGGGGGGTGATCAGTCTGCTTGGTGTACACAGTAGGTGGTAACAATCTGTTACGGCAATCTCCCTCTCACACACGATCGGTGTGACAGGGAGAACCGCGGTAACAGCTTGTTACTGCGGTTTGTTTACATCACATGACCAGATGTGTCACGTGGTAAAGATCCAATTCTATTGGCTCTTTACACTGATCGGGGCTGGGCTTTGTCCGAAGGACAAGCCTCTGCCCCGATCGCCGCGCTGCGCGCCCCCGGGGGCGCGCACGGGCCGCGTGCACGTGGACATCGGTAGTGACTGGCTGTGATTGGACACAGCCGGTCACGTGGTAAAGAGCCAATTTTATTGGCTCTTTACCCCGATCGGTGGGGGACATGACCCCCGGCACATGATCGATCCGTGATCGCTGCTCTGCGAGCCCCCAGGGGCCCACAGTAGCAGCAAAAAGCGACCAATGTCATATGACGTCGGGACGGATCGATGAGTGGTTCCTGCCGACGTCATTTTAACATGACTCGGTAAGGAACAGGTTAAACAATGCCCTATCATCCAGTGATTTTAGCTCCAGCACCAGTGGGAGAACATGGTTAGATTTTGTGGGTGATTTCAGATACGGGGCCAGCAACTGTCCATGTTGTGCCCGTATTATAAAAGGAGATTGTTTCCATTCCAATATTAGTATAGAAAACATTCATACATTGCAACACCAGAAATGTAATTTGTTTAATTACATGTAAGGCATGTGGAATACAGTATGTTTGTTGTACCATGAGGAGACTCAGAGATTGGCTACACAACTACAGGGTGGGCCATTTATATGGATACACCTTAATAAAATGGGAATGGTTGGTGATATTAACTTTCTGTTTGTGGCACATTAGTATATGTGAGGGGGAAACTTTTCAAGATGGGTGGTGACCATGGTGGCCATTTTGAAGTTGGCCATTTTGAATCCAACTTTTGTTTTTTCAATAGGAAGAGGGTCATGTGACACATCAAACTTATTGGGAATTTCACAAGAAAAACAATGGTGTGCTTGGTTTTGATGTAACTTTATTCTTTCATGAGTTATTTACAAGTTTCTGACCACTTATAAAATGTGTTCAATGTGCTGCCCATTGTGTTGGATTGTCAATGCAACCCTCTTCTCCCACTCTTCACACACTGATAGCAACACCGCAGGAGAAATGCTAGCACAGGCTTCCAGTATCCGTAGTTTCAGGTGCTGCACATCTCGTATCTTCACAGCATAGACAATTGCCTTCAGATGACCCCAGATCGGGAGACCTTGGGGGCCATTCAACTGGCCCACGATGACCAATCCACTTTCCAGGAAACTGTTCATCTAGGAATGCTCGGACCTGACACCCATAATGTGGTGGTGCGCCATCTTGCTGGAAAAACAATATGGATGTCAGGTCCGAGCATTCCTAGATGAACAGTTTCCTGGAAAGTGGATTGGTCGTTGTGGGCCAGTTGAATGGCCCCCAAGGTCTCCCTATCTGACCCCCTTAGACTTTTATCTTTGGGGTCATCTGAAGGCAATTGTCTATGCTGTGAAGATATGAGATGTGCAGCATCTGAAACTACGGAAGCCTGTGCTAGCATTTCTCCTGCGGTGTTGCTATCAGTGTGTGAAGAGTGGGAGAAGAGGGTTGCATTGACAATCCAACACAATGGGCAGCACATTGAACACATTTTTTAAGTGGTCAGAAACTTGTAAATAGCTCATGACAGAATAAAGTTATGTTAAAACCAAGCACACCATTGTTTTTCTTGTGTAATTCCCAATAAGTTTGATGTGTCACATGACCCTCTTCCTATTGAAAATACAAAAGGTGGATTCAAAATGGCCGACTTCAAAATGGCCGCCATGGTCACCACCCATCTTGAAAAGTTTCCCCCCTCACATATACTAATGTGCCACAAACAGGAAGTTAATATCACCAACCATCCTCATTTTATTAAGGTGTATCCATATAAATGCATTCCCGGCAAATCTTCATATATAGCATACACAGTCAGATCTTCATCATCTCCCACTAGGAATCTCACTTACCAGAGTTGATTGCCTCACACTCTCGTGTTCGGCCACTGCGCGTGTCTGATCAGATAGCTCTCAGCAATGATGCCCTGGATCTCTCCTATTAGCGTCGCTGTGATGATCTGGTCGCCTCAGTCATCTCTCCCACCACACACTCTTACGATCTCTGTCAATAGATGCGATCTCTCTGATGTTTCACCAGCGGCACGTCTCAGACACTCCGTTATATTAGTAAGGAAAAGATAAGAAGACAGCTCCACATAGTGCGTTATCGTTAAAAACCAAAGAGTTTATTGCACATACAAATCCAACCCCCTACATTAGGGTACTCACAAAGGAATTTTATAAAAAAGCAGTGGCTCAGTGTAGTGCCAGAGATGGGATGGTGCCAGGTCACTGCCCCTCTTCTCTCCGACCGCTGCTTCCCCCGACCAGCAGGATAGATACAGCCGTCTCTGCTATCATGTAAAACAGTTGCCGTGTGGATGTGTCAGACGCGTTTCGTCGATGGACTTCAGCTGTGACACTCCACACGGCCGGCAACATTTAATTTAAATACCCTCCCCCATCTGATTTGCACAGGTGGAACGGATAAACTACTCAGGTGGCTCCGTACATGGCAAACTCCTTACTTCCGGCACTTCACCTTCCTAAATAGAAATAACTTCAATCAGTTTAGTCACAACTACACAGATATAATTTTAAAAAGTCAGCATCAACTCTAGTATAATAACAGCCAAAATAGCTGCAATCGCCCCTTGACTCCTACAGATATAAAAACACTTAATGGAAACTCACTTAACTCATTGCTACATATTGTGTCACCCCAGATGGATCAAATACTGGAACCGTGTAGGCAATACTCACTGTAACCATCCTACCAATGATGAACCTTAGGGCATAGATATAACAATAGCGGCCCCCAATTTACTTTAACTATATATCCACATATCCACACTTGCATGTGTCCCTATGCATACCTCCCATAGGGCTGGATCTCAGAGAGAGCAGCTTGACAGCTCTATACGGACCTTAATTTTAATGAGCTGTATGCCGTGTCCGGTCCTTTTGGACTCAAACAGTGACTCAAGCACTCTCAGACGCCCAAATTATTAATAATAGAATACCAATAGTAGGGAGTTGGGGTATGTCTCTATTGGTCCAAAACGACATACAGCTCATTAAAATGAAGGTCTCTATGGAGCTGTCATGCTGCTCTCTCTGAGATCCAGCCCTATGGGAGGTATGCATAGGGACACATGCAAGTGTGGATATGTGGATATACACTGTGTGCAGAATTATTAGGCAAATTAGTATTTTGACCACATCATCCTCTTTATGCATGTTGTCTTACTCCAAGCTGTATAGGCTCGAAAGCCTACTACCAATCCCGACCTAGAGTCTCTCTCGTCGTACTGTCGAGGTATCTCTGGAAGTAAAATTACTCGACATACAGCAAAACCTGGTTATCTCTGTATGGGGTTGAGGGATGATAACCATAAGATAATAATTATTAAACCCGCAGACTCTCACGAACTCAGTGACAAACTCAGGTTTTCCTGGCCTGTGCCGTATGTCGAGTAATTTTAATTCCAGGCATATCTCGACAGTTCGACGAGAGAGACTCTAGGTCGGGATACCCTCCATACGTATCCCTGTGTACGTTCACACCTATACACCTATATATCAATTTCATTTAACCCCCGGCGATAACAATATAGATACGGGATTCCAAGTAGTAACCATCCTACCAATGTCACTCATAAC
>BLSH010095888.1:1485497-1500506 GCA_018402905.1 Glandirana rugosa
CGACTACATGCTGCAGTGCCTGCGCAATGACAGCCGAGTTGCCCACATTGTAACTTCCTCTGATTACTGGGTGGCCACCCTGCTGGATCCCCGTTACAAGGACAACGTGCCGTCCTTAATCCCCTCACTGGAGCGTGAGAGGAAGATGCGCGACTACAAGCGCACACTGGTAGAGGCGCTGCTGAGGGCATTCCCAAATGATACCGGGGGCTCAGCGGAAGCACAAGGTGAAGGTAGAGGAGGAGGAGGAGGTAGAGGCCACCAACGCAGCTGTGCCAGCGCCAGCACCTCAGAAGGCAGGGTTAGCATGGCTGAAATGTGGCAAAGCTTTGTCAGCAGCCCGCCACAACAAACAGCACCACCAGCTGATAGACAACGTCTTAGCAGGAGGCAGCATTTCAGCAACATGGTGCAAGAGTATGTGGGCACACGCCTACACGTACTGCCTGATGGGTCTGCCCCATTCAACTTCTGGGTCTCCAAATTGGCCACATGGCCTGAGCTTCGGACGGACCAGCAGAACCCGAACTTCCAGGTGTTCGCTCAACTCTACTCTCAATACCATGGCACCTCAGGAACTCAAGGAGGAACTAGAGATAAATACTGTTATTTAATCACAGCACCCCCTCCCCCCCCTCTTGAGCCACGTATCCAAATCCTTGTCATTTTGCCATTTACATACATTTACACACATAACATTTTCTCCACATACATCTTTTTTATTTTTATTTTATTTTTACTTTTTTTTATTTTCAATTTTTATCCTTTTTTCCTTTTTTATTCCTAATTGCTCCCACCTATAGAATTTTTATCTTTCTCCCCCAATAAAGCATGTTTTTAACCTTTTTATTCTTATGCCAATTACTAGCAAGTAAACTCCCTTTCCCTTCCTTTTGCCCCTCTTTGATACTTGATTAAAGTTCTCTGTGAATACAAAGAAAGGCAGACAGAATTAAACATCTGCCACCCAACAGGCTATGGGTGTTACTTCCACTCAGCCCTTCCCAATTCCTACCCCATATAAGCTAATCCACACCATCTTTTCCTCTCATTGGTTTTGATAAAGGGGCAGAGCCCTGAAACACGTAAACCACGCCCATTCACCTCACCATGCTACCCTTGTGGTGTCTGGAACCTACTGCTGAGTTGAGAAGCAAGCCAGGGATGCCGGTGCACTGCAGGGCACCTAGCTGTTCCCCCTCCTTACTACCCACCATCTGGCCCCACTCAGCCAGCACTACCGCTCCAGGATGCAGGCTTGGATTCACCTACAGTCCAGCTCAGTTCCACACTGCTCCCTACCCAGCACTGCACAACGCTGCTCCCCCTGAAAAACCACCCTGCGCACACTGAGCCGGCACCTGCAGTCTCCAGCTTCTGGATGGACACCGGATCACACCAGCCTAAAATCCTACTGCTCTCTGTGCCGCTGACATCCTGCTGTGACACGGGTCACTCACCATCCATAGCCTCCTCTCTACCATTCACCAGCTTAAGCTTAGCTTACACTGCATCCGATCTAATCTACTGTTACCACTCGTTTTACACTGTCTCTTGGATCACTCCTTGTGCCATCTCTCCTCAAGCCCTGCCATCACCAGCTACCTACCCAGAAAGGAATAGAAGATCCACTGCTCCCCTTGCTCTGACAGCCGATTGTACTGATCCACAGTAGGTTGAGTTTTTTTTTTCTTTACAGATCTAGTACTTAGACCTGTTCACATTGATTTATGTCCCCAATTTTCACACACATATTTGATGTACTCCACCACTGTTACCACCATTCCTCATACCTGTCATAGGCTGGCACCCTCTCCTCCTCATTATTATAACATTCTAGGAACAATGAAAATGGAGGAAAAATGGGAATGCTTCAAGAACATACTGAACAAAGAATTAGCCAGTGCATCCCAATGGGAAATACATTTAAAAGAGCTAAAAGAAGGCCAGGGTGGCTTAACTCCAATGTAAAAGTACATATAAAAGCAAAGGAGAAGGCCTTCAAAAAATACAAGGCTGATGGCTCACTGTCAGCATTCCATCTTTACAAAGAATGCAATAAGAAATGTAAGGGTGCAATCGGGTAAGAGCTAAGATAGAACATGAAAGACACATAGCAGACATATAGCAGAGGAGAGTAAAAAGAATCCCAAGAAATTCTTTAAGTATATAAATAGTAAGAGAGGGAGGTAAGATCATATTGGACCCATAAAGAATGATGAAGGGAATCTGGTTACAAAGGATGGAGAGATGGCAAAGGTTTTAAACTTATTCTTCTCTTAAGTATTCACAAGGGAAACGGTGGGCTGCAGTATCCAAAACTACTTCCTGAAGAAGCTTGACAAAGCGAAACGTACATAGGAGTCACTACTACTGCTGTTCTGGGTCCACCAGCACCCAATAGGCTTCCCCATGGAAAAAAAGTGAGACATATACTGCAGAGCATGGCACCACATCCAATCGTATTTGGAAAAAAAGGAAAAAGAGAGAAAAAAGGCGGACTTTAAAGGCTGCCATTAAATTCCCAAATAGGAGAAACAACCAGATTTACATATATTTAAAAAACATATTTATTGGGGTACATTAAAATGTTGCAATAAGAGAAGAAAAAAAAGAATACAAAACATATGGCATATGGCACTGTTCCGAATGGAAGGGAGCTGAACATGGAAAACCGTGTAGGAGGCCCGCAGATGATATCCAAAAATGTTCAAGAAAAGTCCTTGAATGTTGGAGGCCAGACAACCGGAATGCTCAATGTCAGCACCAAAGGATCGCTATGTGTTTCACCGGTAGCTTCATCAGGCGATCCTAGTGTTACTAGAGAGGTACATTGAAATTAATGTTCTATCCATATACATTGTATTTTTATTAATTATCAATTTCAATATTATTATATTATTTAACTCACTGTATCTATTAATCAGGATTCAATTTGAATACATATTAAGTACATCAAAGAATAAAAAAAAACAAAAAAAAACAAAACCCAAAAAAACAAAAAACAAATAAAAAAATACAAATGCTTAATTCCACACAGTGTCACTTAAAATATGCACATAAACACCCTGTTCCAAATTATTATGCCAATGATATTTTTCTCATAAATAATTTATGTAAACAACAGTCAGCATAATTCTTATGTTATCCACTATTAAGAGTACAATTCAAATTTTATTCGAACAAACCTCGTAATGATAACAGTGTTTTTTTTTAAAATAAAAAACTTACAGTGCCCTGTTCCAAATGATTACACGCAGGAAGTTTCAAAACACTTTATAGGTTGTAAAGAACTGAAAATTGTCATTTGTTGTGTTTGCAGCATATGTACTGAAATCAAAAGCTATTTCAATCAAACTTTTTAACTTTTTAAACATTTTAACAGGTTACATTACATTTTAACATAGGACCCCTTATTTGATAGCAGCTTCACAAGTCTTGCATCCATTGAACTCGTGAGTTTTTGGATAGTTTCTGCTTGAATTTGTTTGCAAGATGTCAGAATAGCCTCCCAGAGCTGCTGTTTGGATGTAAACTGCCTCCCACCCTCATAGATCTTTTGCTTGAGGATGCTCCAAAGATTCTCAATAGGATTGAGGTCAGGGGAGGATGGAGGCCACACCATGACTTTCTCTCCTTTTATCCCCATAGCAGCCATTGATGCAGAGGTATTCTTTGCAGCAAGAGATAGTGCATTGTTATGCAAGAAGATGATTTTATTACGGAAAGCATAGTTCTTCCTTCTGTACCAGGGAAGGAAGTGGTCAGTCAGGAACTCCACATACTTTGCAGAGGTCATCTTTACACCTTCGGGGACCCTAAAGGGGCCGACCAGCTCTCTTCCCATGATTTCAGCCCAAAACATGACTCCACCACCGCCTTGCTGATGTCGCAGCCTTGATGGAACAGGGGGAACAGGGGGGCCGTCCACCAACCATTCACTACTCTATCCATCTGGACCATCCAGGGTTGCACGGCACTCATCAGTGAACAGGACTGTTTGAAAATTAGTCTTCATGTATTTTTCTGCCCAATGCAGCCATTTCTGCTTGTGAGCATTGGTTAGTGGTGGCTGAGTGGAAGGTTTATGCACAGTTGCAAGACTCTGGAGGACTCTATACGTGGGATTCCAGAGGCACCAGAAGCTTCAAATATCTGTTTGCTGCTATGTAATGGTGTTTTAACAGCTGCTCTCTTGATCCGATGCATGGATCTGGCAGAAATCTTCCTCAATGTGCCTTTATCTGCACGAACCCGTCTGTGCTCTGAATCAGCCACAAATCTCTCAATAGTGCGATGATCACGCTTAAGTTTTCGTGAAATATCTGAAATATAATCTGTTTTCATACCTCGTCCAAGGCATTGAACTATTTCACTCTTTTCAGCAGCAGAGATCCTTTTTCTTCCCCATATTGCTTGAAAATGGTGCTCTGCTTAACAACGAGGAACACCCTCCTTTAGCCTGCATTCACATAGGGGCGACCCGACTTCGGCGCGACTTCGCTAGGCGATTTCAGCGCGACTTCAGTGCGACTTCCAGAGCAACTTCAAGGACCTCAGGCGACTTTACAACACGACTTTTGCCAGGCGACTTTGCCTTGACCAATCAGAGAAGGGAGGGAGGGAGCTGGCTAAAAATAAATTCTATTCTTTTAACTGTCAAGTCGCTTCCATGTAGATGGGGATCCAACTTGGAGGCGACTTCTATTGAATCCTATGGGCACAAGTCGGATAGAAGTCGCCTAGAAGTAGTACAGGAACCTTTTCAGAAGACGCCTTGAAGTCGGAGTGACTTCAGTCATGTATATTAAGATGGCTCCCATTCATTTCAATGGGATTTCAAATGTCAAGCGACTTGGGGCGACTTGAGGCAACTCAAGTCGGATCGCAAGTCGCCCCTGTGTGAACGGGCACTTAGTAGTTTTTCCTTTAATTGGGCTCACCTGGCAATCTAATTATCACAGGTGTCCGAGATTGTTTTCAGTGATCAAAAGAGCCCTGAGACACAATGCCACCCATGAGTTAAACTGAAAAACAAAATATATAATCTTTGTGACACTTAAATAGAATTTGTATAATAGTTTGGAACAGGGTATATATGTGCCTACATACCATCAACATAGAGGATATCCCAAGGTAGCCACTGTGTCCATTCCAGAGAGCAGTGCACCATGCATGAAATGGTCAAATGAAGAAAAAGAAACAGGAGCAGATAAGCTCCATAAAAATGCCCAACGGCCATAATTGTGGGACTTCTTCCAAAAGAACGGCCTGCCAGAGAATAAATCGATAAATAAATAAATAAATCAATTACTAGATTAATCAAACTATTATATACTATTGTGGGAATTCATAATAGTAGGAATGATAAAAAATGGGCCATTGGATTATATTGAAATAATAAGAAGAATTATTATGAAAAATAATTAATGCAATGATTAATTTAATTTAATCGAGTTAGCTAGTAAATGGTAAAAAAGATTCACAGTGTGCAAAAACTTACTTTTAATGGCCGTTATGATGGTATGAAATGGAGAGTAGCTTGTCAGGCAAACAGCAAACAATGTTCGGCTGCAACAACCAAAAATGGATATGATGCAATGCAATGTCAGAGCATGGCAGACCCACGGCTGAAGAAAAAGATATATAAGGAGATAGACAAATCCCTTGCCTATTTAAAAATGATGAGGAGTGCAGCCAGATCTAAAATAAAGTAAATACAAACTGCATACAAATAAATATACATCAGTCAAAAGAGACTGGGATCAAAAGTTCCTATAAGCAAAAATAAATAAATAATGACAACTTGGGCAGAAAGTAAGTTCCAAGTACTAACCTGCACTTCACCAAGTATCTTGCAAGAAGCCAGCCGGTCCCACTCTCAAGCCTGTGTCCCAGACGTGTAATGCATACACCGGAACTAACAGGAAGAATCCCTTATATAGGGTAAAGATGGCCGCCATTGGAGAGACCCCTCCCCACCCCCACCACGCTATGTGCAGCGGCATTGCTGGGTGGATATGTTCCCAGGCAAGCCTAATGCTGGAGAGAAGCCGTGCATGCCCAGAAATTGCAGGGCGAAGTTGCTACTCAGGGATCCCCGTTTGGTTGCCATGGTACTGGCACATGGCGCCGTGTGACGTACATGCCGTGCAGACGTCATAATAATACCTGCTCGATGCGTGCATCAAGGCCGGATGATGGGATCGTGTTAACTCCACCCCGCCAAGAGACATGTTCTCAGAGCCACCGGAACCGCCATACATACCAACAAACATTAACAAACAGGGGGTGACCATGTATTCAAAAACACATGGTAATGGCTCAGGAACATGCCTCTCATACCCTTGGACTGAATGGGCATAGAAATAGTATAGTTATCAAAAGGGAATCAAAATGTATGAATAAAGTAGGAAAATAAGATAAAATTGGAAAAATAGATGAAGAAAGAAAAAAGAGAGAGAAAGTAAAAATTAAGTATCGAAAAGTGAAAATCAATTAAGATAAAATAAAATCAATGCCAATGGTGCTGCTGCTGTGTCTCAGCCAATCAGGAGACATGTCCTGGATGGCTTAGACATTTGTGGACATCGCTGGAGAGAGATGGGGCTCAGGTAAGTAATTAAGCCGGTGCTGGGGGGGCTGCTACACACAGAAAGATTTTCATCTCAATGTATAGAATGCATTAACCACTTGCCCGCCGCACTCTGGGTGAGGGTGCATGCGGGTTGGGCAGACTTGATGTGTGTCGGCGACCTGCGATCGCTTTCCAGAGAGGAAGAATGGCGGTTCCCCGTTCTGTCAGTGGGTATAACAGGGATCTACTGTTCCTTGTCATCGGGATCAGTTAGATCTGTCGTGTCCCTGCCAGCCCAGCCCACACACAGTTAGAACATGCCTAAGTAACACAGTTAACCCCTTGATTGCCCTCTGCTGGTTAACTCCTTCCCTGCCAACGACATTTACACACTAATCAGTGGCTATTTTTAGATCTGATCGCTGTATAAATGTCATTGGTCCCAGAAAAGTGTCAAAAATGTCGGATATGTCTGCCGCAATATCGCAGTCCCGATAAGAATTGCAGATCGCCGCAATTACCAGTAAAAAAAAAAAAATAGTAAAAACGCCATAAATGAATTCTCATGGTTTGTAAACGCATGACCTTTTGCACAAACCAAACATTAAATATAAACTGATGAATACATTTGTTTTTTTATATTTATATTTTTGGATATGTATTATAGCAGGAAGCAAAAAATATTGTTTTTTTTTCAAAATTGTCGCATTTTTTTGTTTATAGCTCAAAAAATAAAAAATGCAGAGGTGATCAAAGACCACCAAAAGAAAGCTCTATTTGTAGGAAAAAAAGGACATCAATTTCGTTTAGGTACAACGTTGCACGACCAAGCAATTGTCAGTTAAAACGACGCAGTGCCGAATCGCAAAAAGTGCTCTGGTCAGGAAGGGGGTAAATCCAGGGCTGAAGTGGTTAACATAAAAAAAAAACCTTCTGGCTTTACAACTCCTTTAACCACTTCCCGACCGCCGTATGCAGAATGACGGCCGGGAAGTGGCTGAGTTATCCTGACTGGACGTCATATGACGTCCTCAGGATAACAAGCCGCCGCGCGCCCGGGGGGGGGGGCGCGATCGCGGCGATCGGTGGTGTAGGGGGTCAGTCTGACCCCCCGCAATGCTGATCTCGGTAAAGTGCTTTGATCCAAAGCACTTTACCATGTGACCAGCCGTGACCAATCATGGCTGGTCACAGTGTAATACAGGAAAGCCGGTTATCGGCTTTCCTGTACTCAGGTCTGCAGACCTGATGAGGGGAGAGCCGATCGGCTGCATCCCTGACAGGGAGGGTTTGTGCTGATGATTTATCAGCACAGCCCTCCCTCGGATCGCCACCCAGACCACCAGGGAGCCTGCCCAGGGACCCCCAGGGATGTGCCCACCCAGGACCACCAGGGAGCCGACCAGGGACCACCAGGGAGCCGATCTGGACCACCAGGGAGACCCCCTTAGACCACCAGGTAAGTGACATACTGCTCAGGTCCACCTTCACTCAGTGCCACCTTCAGATGCCACCCTAGACCACCAGGGAATGAGCCCCTATTAATGTATATGCCCACCAGTGCCCCTATCAGTGCCCACCAGTGCCCCTATCAATGCATACCAGTGTCACACATCAGTGCCCACCATTGCCACCTATCAGTGCCCACCTATCAGTGCCCATCAGTGCCACCTATCAGTGCCGCCTATGAGTGCCAATCAGTGCTGTCTATTAGTGCCCATCAGTGCCGCTTAGCAGTGTCCGTCAGTGCTGCATATCAGTGCCCATCAGTGCTGTACATCAGTGCCACCTCTCAGTACCCGTCAGTGCTGCTTATCAGTGCCGCCTAACAGTGCTCATCATCACTGCATATAAGTGCCTCATCATCAGTGCCACCTCATCAGTGCCGCCTCATCAGTGCCGATCAGTACTGCCACATCAGTGCCCGTCAGTGTAGCCTCATCAGTGCCCACCAGTGATGGAGAAAATTTAGTTATTTACAAAGTTTTGTGACAAAAATAGAGAATTTTTTTTTTTTCAAAATTTTCGGTCTTTTTTTATTTGTAACGCAAAAAATAAAAACCGCAGGGGTGATCAAATACCACCAAAAGAAAGCTCTATTTGTGGGAACAAAATGATAAAAAATGTGTTTGGGTACAGCTTCGCACGACCGCGCAATTCTCATTCAAAGCGCAACAGCACTGAAAACTGAAAATTGGTCTGGTAGTAAAGTGTTCTAAGTGCATAGTATTGAAGTGGTTAAACACATAACTATCATGTTCAGAAAATGTAAGAAAATAGCAGGCTACATATTTCTCCCAGACATGTCACCTTTAAACAGTGAATGATGGCAAAGGAAAGTGCAATATTCAATTCTAGTTGAACATTTAAAAAGGTTTAAATTAAACAGTGAGTAAAAATACTCCTGGAAAATAGAAATGCTTAGCTGCATTTTTTATAGGTTAATATGGCTTCAAGCCTGCGGGGACAATTCACAATCTATTTAAAATATGTATATATCTAACATCTTGGTCAGGTCAGTGTCAGTAAATATGAAAGCAAAATGTCCTTGAAACCACAATCACACCGATAAGTTAAAGTAGTTGTTTGCTGTGTTTCAAATATTCTGTAGCTTTGTAAGGCTTGTAAATATATTCTTGCATCAATATACAGGGTGGGCCATTTATATGGATACACCTTAATAAAATGGGAATGGTTGGTGATATTAACTTCCTGTTTGTGGCTCATTAGTATATGTGAGGGGGGAAACTTTTCAAGATGGGTGGTGACCATGGCGGCCATTTTGAAGTCGGACATTTTTAATCCAACTTTTGTTTTTTCAATAGGAAGAGGGTCATGTGACACATCAAACTTATTGGGAATTTCACAAGAAAAACAATGGTGTGCTTGGTTTTAACATAACTTTATTCTTTCATGAGTTATTTACAAGTTTCTGACCACTTATAAAATGTGTTCAATGTGCTGCCCATTGTGTTGGATTGTCAATGCAACCCTCTTCTCCCACTCTTCACACACTAATCGCAACACCGCAGGAGAAATGCTAGCACAGGCTTCCAGTATCCATAGTTTCAGGTGCTGCACATCTCGTATCTTCACAGCATAGACAATTGCCTTCAGATGACCCCAAAGATAAAAGTCTAAGGGGATCAGATCGGGAGACCTTGGGGGCCATTCAACTGGCCCACGACGACCAATCCACTTTCCAGGAAACTGTTCATCTAGGAATGCTCGGACCTGACACCCATAATGTGGTGGTGCACCATCTTGCTGGAACTATGATGTCGGTGAAAGGGAATTGCTGGCCATCAAGTCGGCTTTGGAGGAATGGCGGTACCTCCTGGAAGGAGCAGCTCACCCGGTATTGGTTTTTACTGACCATAAAAAACATAAAAAAACCATATGCTGAGAAGATACGAGATGTGCAGCACCTAAAACTACGGATACTGGAAGCCTGTGCTAGCATTTCTCCTGCCGTGTGCGATCAGTGTGTGAAGAGTGGGAGAAGAGGGTTGCATTGACAACGCCGACGCCATCTACAGCTCAAAAACGTTGGCGTTTTTATGGGGCCATTGACTAACATGGAGAGCTGCAAAAAAACGCCAGAAATCGCCGGTGTCAAAAAACGTCCGTGTGTATGAGGCCTTACAGTTTTTTTTTACAGAGCATACAACCACTTTAAAGCAGGGTTCCTACACAAACCTTTTTTCAAGCTAATATAAGTGTCTTACTTTCCATATTGCTAAACCATCTAAGTTATAACAAGTGTTATTTGCCATAATGATCATTATTTTGAGGTAAGTGACTGTTATAAAAGCTGAAAATAACAGAAAATCATGGGAGCGCATACCACACCCCCCAACCCTTACACACAATTACCCAAAAAACAACCACCCATAATGAAGAATAAATGAAACCAGACATCAGTTTTATAAATTAAATTGGCAATAAATTGGCCGCGGCACTTTATTTTGGTTTACCAAACATACATTATAAAATAAAATTAGCATTTCAATCATCATGCAATAACCTTAACTGCTTAGTTATCAAAAACTCAAGCAGAATCAAATTAAACATTAATGAAGTCCCCCCCGATACAGGGGTGACTGGACCACAAATAAGTGCCTGCGACGGGAGGGGGGGGAGGGAAACTTTTCTGAAGGAATAAAAGACCACCAAAACGTCTGCTAGCAGCCCCCTTAAATAGCCTTCTACCTGCCACTGGAACATTCCACCTCACCTGATAGGTCGCCTCACCTTCCACACAGGTGAGGTGGAAATTCTTAAAGGGGCGGTACCTCAAAAAGGCCCACACTAAGCTCCCTAACTCCTCTTTAAATGAGAGCCCAAGTCACCTTGTGGGGGGGGGGGGGCGCACACCCATGCTCGTGAGCCAAATAATGGCTCCCACCTGCATGGGAGCACAGACCACACCCCCCAACCCTTACACACAATTACCCAAAAAACAACCACCCATAATGAAGAATAAATGAAACCAGACACCAGTTTTATAAATTAAATTGGCAATAAATTGGCCGCGGCACTTTATTTTGGTTTACCAAACATACATTATAAAATAAAATTAACATTTCAATCATCATGCAATAACCTTAACTGCTTAGTTATCAAAAACTCAAGCAGAATCAAATTAAATATTAACGAAGTCCCCACCAGCCGGTCTTGAACCAAGAAGTAGATTAAAAATCTACTAGATTAAAATATCAATCCCAATGTCTGACAAATGGACAGAATCTGTTCTATAAAAACCTGGCACCCCTCCTTCCAGATCATAATGCCAAAAAGAGAAACCTCCTATTGACGGCATACATTTCTACAAGGATCTGTTCACTCTTTTCCTAATTTTATCCAACCCTTTAAGCTCTGGAGAAACCAACCACAAAAGGCGCGGTACGATCTCCAAGAAAACTATGGTTGTCTTGGGAAAAATTAATTTGAACTTAAATAAATCACTTCTCATCCTGTTAATTAACTCAAGGGTCCTGACTCGTCCCACAACATTACCCCCCAAATGAATGATAATTATAGACGGGACAAGCCAAACCTGCAACAGCCTAGAAAGATGAAAATGCAAATTAAACCACTTTAGGCCCCTAACACCTTTCCATAAAATGGTGAATTCAGAAGGATTCATGGATAAATTCTTGGAGTAACAGCGCTTTGATGCTCTCTTAAAGGCCCAATAAACATACGAGTCCCGATGATCCAAATACAGCATTTGGGACCTGCAAAATTTAAACATATAAATTAGGACGAATATACAGTTGATACCTCTGAGAACCCCATCTCCCTAATTTGCTTATCACTTCTTCCTCCAGCCCCATTCTAGCAGCCTCAGTCGCCGCACCTATTCTAAACGAATGAGAAGTGAAACGGAGATGACTCAAACCTAGCGAAAGTAAACACTTCTTAAAAATTGAATTAAACTGATACTGAGTTAAGGGGGAACCGTCTTTATGAATAAGAAAATGATGAGAAGGACCCCCACCCATTGGCCTAACCTCTAAAAACTTACGGACCATCAAAAAAGGACAAATTGGCAAACTATCCAAACCCCTGAGTTTCTCCCATACTCCCTTCCCAAACTGATCTGTTTTGGATTTAGGCACATAAATATCGACTGAAGACTCATTAACTAAAACCTGATCCGCCTTGATCCCAGAAGTGCCAAATTTATTATTGGGAACAATTTCCGAAATCCTAAAAGCCCCGAAAAAGGCCAAAACGAAAGCGGTTTGAAAAAGAACCGCTTCATAGTCCGAAAAACAAATACCTTGAGTAGCTCTATACAAATTACGCAAAATAGGCACTGAAATCGGACGTCTGTCATCCACTTGAAAATTAGACTTCCTGTACCCTTTAAGAGCCTGCCGTACTGTAAAAAAAACGGTTACAAGAAGGCTGATTCATTAATCGAAAGAAAAAAGAAACACCCGCCAACAATTTTGTTACATGAGAGTAAGAAAATTGCTGCTCCATTAAAGAACACAAAAAAGCCAACACACTAGTTTCCGTAGGAAAATTGCATGGAAATTCCAGAAAACTACAAAAAGATACCCAACCATCCCAGGCTTTAGCATACTGATCCCATGTCTTAGGAGCCAGGGAATTCCTAATAGCATCAGCAACAGGGTTTAGATTAAATCCCAAAGGTGGTCTGGGCAATCCCAGAATCCCTCTGTGTCTGCGTTGGGAAGGAGGCTCCTGAAACGACAAAACTGAAACCGGGATAAGGAGTCTGCAATAGAGTTAAGCTTCCCCGGCACCTTCACCCAAACATTCAGCTTCAAACGTAGCAAAACAAAATGTCTCAAAAGTTTAATAACAAAGATAGACTTAGACAACGAGCAATTTACAGCATAAAGGACCCCTTTATTATCTGTGTGTATTAAAATGCGCTTGTTAGCGAAGTCCTGACCCCAAATCTCCAAGGCCATAACTACAGGAAATAATTCCAGCAACACAATGTTTTTTGTGGCCTTAACTGCAATCCAAGATTTGGGCCATTCAGTACAACACCAATGAGTGTTCCATACTGCGGCACAACCTACCGAGCCAGCTGCATCTGTGAATAGATTCAGCGCTGCTGCAGAAATAAAGTCCTCCTGAAAGAAAGATCTTCAGTTAAAAACTTCTAAAAAGTGAGACCAAACTAAGAGATCCTCCTTAAGGTCAAAAGTCAACCTCAAATGTGAAAACGGGGACTTGTAACCAGACATGGCTCGGTAAAGCCTCCTAGAAAATATCCGACCCACCCGCATAATTCTAGTGGCAAAAGCTAACAGCCCCAATAGGGACTGTAGTTCCTTCAGAAGGACTTTTTTCTTCCGCAGAATAAAAATAATTGAAATTTTTAAACGCTGAATTTTGTCCAACGGTAAACTAAACCCCATACTTAATGTGTCAATGTGAATACCCAAGAAATCAATAGATGTGGCTGGCCCAACCGTTTTTTCCTGTGCAATAGGTATGCCGAAAAACTTAGCAATTAACAAGAACAATTTTAAACGATTACTACACCTAGATGAGCTGGCTGGCCCGATAAAAAGGAAATCATCTAGGTAGTGAATTATGCTATTAAAACGAGATTCATAACTCACTACCCAATGCAAAAAAGTACAGAATCTTTCAAAATAAGCACACGACACAGAACACCCCATAGGCAAACACAAGTCATAAAAATATTGCCCTTGAAAATAAAAACCTAAAGAGTTAAAAGCCTCCGGGGCTATGGGTAATAACCTAAAAGCAGACTGTATGTCTGCCTTTGCCAATAAGGCACCTTTACCCATTAACCGAATCTGCGCTATAGCCTCCTCAAAAGAAGAATATGAAACTGATGTCAAAGAAAAATCAATTTCATCATTTAGAGAACCTCCCTTAGGGAAGGAAAGGTGATGTATCAACCGAAATGAATTATGATCTTTCTTTGGCACCACTCCCAAAGGCGAAACCCTAAAATTCCCGAAAGGAGGGGCAGAAAAGGGGCCAGCTATGCGGCCTTCCGAAATCTCCTTAGCCAACTTATCCTTGACCACCTGCGGGTACTCCGACACAGATTTTAAATTATTTGACACCACACACCCTTCCCCTGAAAATCTTGGTAAATAAAAACCTGCCTTAAACCCATTAGTGAGGAAGGATGCTGTCCCCTTGTCTGGGTACTTGTCCAACCACGGTTGCATGTTTGCCAGAATCACTGGCGTAACCGCTTTTCTGAAAAAGATCCCTTTGCAATACCCTGGTGTTACTCGCCTTCTTAAAGCACTTAGCTACTGGGTGATTCCCTGCGCAGTGCGAGTACTCATGCTTATATTTACAAGCCGTACTCCATTTGCACGGACTCTCATTAAAAGCGAAACAAATACCTCTCCTGTAAGGAGAAACAGCAGCAGAAGCAACAGGCTGCTTAGAAATGGGAGGTTTAGCGGGTAACATAAGGTTAAGCCATAACCCCACATCTTTCATTCCCCATTTTAGACTAGAATGAATGGATAACTTCTGACAAAATGACTCGTCATTAGAGTTGAGCGAACACCTGGAAGTTCGGGTTCTGCTGGTCCGTCCGAACTTCGGGACAAAGTCCGGGTCCGGGTCCGGACGGAACCCGAACGATCGCACGGACGGGCGATTTGGAGGGTAAAGATTCGTCGGACAACGAAGACGACGACAAAGAGGAATGTCCTCTCCATAAACAAAGCGAAAATTACTCTCAGGCACGTTTACCTCATGCCGAACATTTATATTCGTACTCATGAGCGTGACGCGTCCCTTAGTGGGTCATCGATTCACGAAATTCTTCCGCTCATTGTGGTCCCATAACGTTTCCCTAGAAAAAGTCTTTTCGCCAATGCGGTCACTAAGACCGTTTGTACGTTGGCACCAACCTGTTCATGGGTCTGTTCCCCTGTCGTAGG
>BLSH010095888.1:1506214-1522532 GCA_018402905.1 Glandirana rugosa
TGAATCTATCCTTTTCTCCTTTCGGTTTGGTCTTTACTGTCTAGTAAAGGATAAATTAGACGTCGGTAGACCGGTGGAATTAGCGTCCGGTAAAAAAGAAGACAGAATGACGTTTTAAATAAACATGACTGACTATAAAGTGTAAGTCTTAATCTTAAATTTCACATAAAGGTGGAAACGTCAGTTTTAAATTTGATAAAAAAAAGAAACATTTACAGTCAAAACGACATCATCCCACATATAAAACGTGTCTACATAGTGAAGTATACGACCCGGTCTCGTAGGGGGTCTGTACAATAAATTACCTAAAACTTAAAGATTACAAAACGAAATTCGTAATGGTTTTAGTGACGGACGGGGGGGGGGGGGGGGCAGGCAGTGATTTTGGTAATGCTTAAAGCAAACCATTAGAAATTCAAAATCCATTAAATAACATGTCTGGGGAATGCTCTGGCCCAGCATATGAAGTGACACATCTGTGCAAAATATACACCCTACTACAGCAAAACTGACATTTACAAAGAAAAAAATTGTTTACATTTTGACTGCAAAGGTGGAAATATGCTTTCAATTCTAATTCTGAATGTGAAATATCAGTCAGTACAAATACATTTTGCAGTAAGACAGAAGAAAAAATGGCCTGTGATTAAAGTGGCCAGATGGCTGCAGATTAAATAGGAAATGATCTGTCATTTCTGGTTTGGCTTTCCTCTTTTCCTGTCTAAGTTTGACTTTCTAGTAAAAGTGAAATGTAACTTTAATCTTAGGTGTACTACAACTGGTTGACGGTTTAACTCTTAAGTCAGCAATGCAGTAATGTAGGCTCCTTGCACATTTGTAAAAAGAATCTATTTTGAAGGCACTGTCCACCAACCTACACTCTGCATTCATGGTAAAAGTAAATCAGGCTGTAAATGAATATTTCTTGGGAATATTTCTCTAAATTATTGCTTATATTTTCTAGCTCATTGGACATGTTTTGTTGGTAATCGATAAGGTGAACCAGCATGTCTTCATAGAAAAGAGGCAAGGATCAGTGTTCATAGCATGAAGATTTTTCAAAAAGAAAACCTCTGTATACAAATTAGTGCTTTCAATGGTTAGAAGTGGTTGTTGTCATTACCTATTGTTTTCAGAATTGTTGCATACAATGACTAAGCCTCATGGCCATTGACATCTAGATGTCCAGACCAAATGTAGCAGTATGCATTGGTTAACTTGACTATTATGTCATAACTACTATCCTAGCTAAATACATTTACATTACTCTGGCTTGACAAAGGTACTCTTAAAGTATAACTTTTCTGGGGGAAAAAATTGAATATTGTACATTCCCAGAAATGTAATTTACTGCTTGTGCAATTGGCTCACTGAGCTTCCAAAGTCATATTTTAGGCACCCCCTGCAATAGGAATTTCAGTTTTAGTGAGGTTAATTACTTTTAAAGTGATGTAGACACTTCCGTTTTTCTCATTACAACACTGAGAGTGCACTAAGTGATTGTAATGAACCAGATCCTCCCATTTGGATTCAGCCTGCAAAACACATGGTGAAACAAACAAATATTTCTTCAGTACAGAAAAGGGTAGGAATCAGCAGCAATGTTTTTCAAAATCCTTATAATTGGCATATGTCACACAGAGGGGATTGTTTTTTCAATAAAAGGGGAATTACTCTTTAACTACTGTAATCTGGAAGTGTAACAAAAGCTTGAAAGCTCACATAGTCATCCTCTAACAGCAATGTGGAGGACTCACAGAGATTGGAAGGCACAGCCAGTACAGTCAGTGCACTTGTGTATGACGGAAAATTTTGTTTTGTTTCGTCTTCATTAGTAAAATAAATAATTTCTTTCTGTTACATTAATTCGTTTTCGGATAATTCGTTATTTCTGTAGAGTATAGATATTGGTTATAACGAATAAATTCATTTTATTGTTTTCTTTTCACATAATTCATTATTTATGTATGTACATATTTGTGATAATGATTCGTAGTTCAAAAAGTCATTTGTTTATTGAATCCATTAACACACATAATGACAATATCTCTTCTCTTATTCTCAAATGCAATACATTTCCCTTCTCACTCAGTTCTCCGGAATGCACTTTGCCAGTAATCCAATCTCCAGCACAAAATGAATCAACTGATTGGACTGTAAGATTTACTCCGAGTTGACCTTCTCTTTCATTAGACCTTTAACGAATTAATGAATCATGCTGAATTTATTCGTTATTTTCATTATAATTTCTTTCGTATAAGTTGAAATTTGTTATTTTTTTCTTTGGACATTCAGATGCATCCGAATGTCCGAAAGATGCAAAATTCAGCCTAATTTTGATTCATTACGAAACGCGTTGCACATGTCTACTCTGCAGTCAGGTGCACTCTCATATGTTTAGCAGTACTTGGTCTCAATAGGGATCTGGTTATATCCTCTCTCTCTCTGTGTCTTTGGGAAATCCAAGTTTTCTCTGGGAACACAGTCAGCAGTGCCATGCTCCCTCAGAACACGAAAACACCATTATTCGTTCTCAAATAGTTGGCTTGGATTCTTTTTCCCCACAGCCAGAAAGATGTTGCTTCTTCTTCTTCTACGGAAAAAAACAATAATCTCCGGCGCTCAGAGAACCTCTATCAGATGGTGCACAGTATTGCAGGGGCACTTAGTTCAAATGTAAAGTCTCAGTGGAGATGGTACTACTCAGCACATGTTGGTCTTGCTGCCCTCTTCAGGATCATGGGAATCCAAATATACTAGAGAAAAGACACAAACAAGAAGGGCGCACCGACCTCGTGCCATACCATTAAAAAGTTTATTAAATAATAAAGATAAAAACCATATACTCACAAACGGAGCGGATGACAAAGCTTTAAAAGTAAGAACACATCCAATGGAGTAGATAAACAGAGGGCTCTGATGAAGAGGGTTCACCCTGGAAACGCGTCAGCCTAGCCTTACGGACAGCATCCAGTCCCTCTGCCGAGGTCTTGTTCATCTACTCCATTGGATGTGTTCTTACTTTTAAAGCTTTGTCATCCGCTCCGTTTGTGAGTATATGGTTTTTATCTTTATTATTTCATAAACTTTTTAATGGTATGGCACGAGGTCGGTGCTCCCTTCTTGTTTGTGTGCTTCTTCTTCTACAACAGCACAATGAACCTTTCCTCACATTGTCTTTTGGCCCTTTTTCCTTGTGGGCGGGGCTTAGGCACCTTAGTGGGGGACACTGGAACTACACTTGATAATTGCCTAGGCTCTAGGCAGGAGTTTGCTTTCATGCAAAAATCAGCATTAAGGCATAATTCTGGATCTGGAAGCGAGCCACCCTGAGCATATAAACCTATGGCTACTGATTGTACTGTTAACACTAAGTACTACAAACACTACCACAGTAAGAAAACTCCCAGGAGCGCAGCATTAAGAAATGGGTGCTCCAGAGAAGAAGAAAGGCAACTTAGGATCAGTTCTTATCAGTCAGCTTCTCACATGTATTCTCACATGAATTCCTTCCTGTACAAGGTGCTTTAATGCCCATAGGATAATCATACCTGCATAACAGCAGGGAGTCCTTATTGTCCATTATTGGCAAATAATCCACAAGTGGTAGCACAGAGTCCATAAAGTCCATGTTTGGCAAAGATCCTTAAAAGGCTATCAGTCCATCCCTAGTATTTAAGAGTCCTCAGATTTCCAGTCCTTCAGGGAACTTGACTGCCCCTCCCCCTCCCCCCAGCTGGAGAAGCAGTCCAGCAGCATACCAGCCTACTATGTGGCAGTGTTTCCAACAGCTCTGCATTGCGGTACTGAAGGATCCTTTTCATGTGGATCTGTGGAAAGTTGGCGGGAAAATCTAGCCAATCAATCCTTCAGACTAATTACACATCTACATTGTAACAGTTTCTCAGGAAAGACAATAGACTTGACCTAGATAACTGCAGAACAGGAGTTAGTGCACCGAAAAAAACATGAACCCTTCTAGACACTTGCCTAATCCTGATTGAAAGATAATTTACCTCCAGTTAGAGACTGTTGCTATCTACACTCTATAACTTTTATTCAGGAATTCATCAACTATTATATTAAACTAGATAGAGGTGTCAGAGTTCAGTAAATTAACCATATGGCAATAATTACTTTGTAATCCACAGTACTTGCAGAATATGGTAATAACAGCTATGAGATCTATGTACGGTTTCTCATCATAATTTAGCAGGATACTCATACAGTTAGATAGGCAGGAATATTTTTATATTTGCCAAAACAATTTTATTCTCATATTTGAAATCTTGAGTCTTGTATTTTATACCATCAGTCACAGTTGATTTTGCTAGGTCTAGGCGAAATTGTTTTTTCTTGCATTGAAGCTTGGCAATTACACAAGCAGTCAAATATTCCAGATAGGATTCATTCTTCTTATTGCAAACATATTTAATATCCATCCCCTTGTAAACCTCTTCAAAATCATCAGTTTCACAAATTGTTGGTCTATATCATCAAGGGTGAAGGCAACAGGGAAAATGACCATGTCATATAGTTTTTACAATGAAAAAAAGGTAAACAGCGCTGATCTGTCCCTATGACCCTTCAAACATAATACTCTAAAGAGCCAGTAATGTGTCCTTAATAAAGTGCTTACAGTGATCAAAAACTGTGAAAATAGTGCAATAAAACAATTAGTGCTTCTGGTGACTGTTATCCTGGTGCATCCATTTGGCCACAGCCCAGGTCAACATGTCGGAACAGCTTGAAGGTTTCTTAGGGGGGGACCTCTCCCTCTTTTTTGATCACTGTAAGCACTTTATTAAGGACACATTCCTGGCTCTTTAGAGTATTGTGTTTGACGGATCATAGGGGCAGATCAGCGCTGTTTACCTTTTTTCATTGCATTTTGGTTCCCTAAATAGGGAGCCCTTACACAGCAGCAGGTCAATATCAAAGTTTTTTAAGTTTCTTTAGACTTGGTTAAAACATATTTATACTAACAATCTTATTTATTCATTTGGCGCCCCCATAGTGGAGACGTATTTGTGAGATAGGTTTTTTGCAGGAGAGGCAAAATTTAGTCAGGCCTGAGTGTAAGAGCAGGCCTGAATGTTTTGGTCTGGGCTTGGGGAGTGGCTCAGGTAGGACTGGGGCAGTCCAACTAGATCCTCCTTCTTCTGGGAAGCACTGGAACTTTCCAGAGTGAAGGTGGGACAAGAGGTGTCATCATCTTGAGTGTCATGGGAAGCCCTGACCAATCCCCAATCTGGATTGGTAGGGGGCAGGCCTTCTCATATACTCGGGGCTGGGTCTGTCGAGGAGGAGTTGCTGGAGGTGGAAGTGTGAAGATGTAGTAGATGTGCTGTGGAGGCCTCTACCCAGGAGGGAGCCCCCAGTCTGGGGGGGGGGTGACCTTGAGGCCTGAAGGTTCGGGCGCAGACAGGAGTGGAGGCAATTTCTGGAGCCGCACAAGGGAACAGGAGAGCAGCAGAGGTGCTACTGAGACACTTTAAAGAGTCCACTGGAGTCGGTGAGTGACAGACCCTGGGAGCTGGAAGGGAAAGTGCTGGAGCAGTCTGGGAGAGGAATAGTGGACAGTCTGTGGAAGCCTTGGGAGCCAATCAGGGGAAGGAGTGTCACTGTGAGGAAAGCAGGTCAGTGTGGTGGGCTGGAGGAGGGATGGACTGGAAGTTGTAGTCCATCAAAGGCCCAGCTAGCACCCAAGTACTTTACTACATATTCAGGGGCCTGTGATCCCTGGCCTATAATAGGTGGTCCGGAGGTACGACTGACAGTGTGCTAGCTGTGCTGAAGAGAAAGGAGTAAAGAAGCTTGATAAATTTTCCTTTCAGGCTGGAAACCAAGTGATGTGCTGGAGATAAGTGAATGAGCAATAGTCCACAAGTATAGTGCTAGAGAGAGTGAACTGTAAGGAGAGACTTATAAAAAACTGAAAAACTGCTTGCGCCGTAAGACAAAAACCAAAAAAAATAAGTCAATATAAAAATAGAAATATGTGAACCCCAATCTTATGAATATACAGTGCCTTGAAAAAGTATTCATACCCCTTGAAATTTTCCACATTTTGTCATGTTACAACCAAAAATGTAAATGTATTTTATTGGGATTTTATGTGATAGACCAACACAAAGTGGCACATAATTGTGAAGTGGATGGAAAATGATAATGGTTTTCAACATTTTTTACAAATAAATATCTGAAAAGTGTGGGGTGCATTTGTATTCAGCCTCCTTTACTCTGACACGCCTAAATAAAATCTAGTAGAACCAATTGCCTTGAGAAGTCACCTAATTAGTAAATAGAGTACACCTGTGTGTAATTTAATCTCAGTATGAATACAGCTGTTTTTACTGTGAAGCCCTTAGAGGTTTGTTAGAGAACCTTTGTGAACAAACAGCATCATGAAGGCCAAGGAAAACACCAGACAAGTCAGGGATAAAGTTGTGGAGAAGTTTAAAGCAGGGTTAGGTTATAAAAAAATATTCCAAGCTTTGAACATCTCATGGAGCACTGTTCAACCCATCATCTGAAAATGGAAAGAGTATGGCACAACTGCAAACCATCCAAGACATGGCCGTCCACCTAAACTGACAGGCCGGGCAAGGAGAGCATTAATCAGAGAAGCAGCCAAGAGACCCATAATAACTCTGGAGGAGCTGCAGAGACCCACAGCTCAGGTGGGAAAATCTGTCCACAGGACAACTATTAGTAATGCACTCCACAAATCTGACCTTTATGGAAGAGTGGCAAGAAGAAAGTAATTGTTGACAGAAAGCCATAAGAAGTCCTGTTTGCAGTTTGTGAGAAGCCATGTGCGGGACGCAGCAAACATGTGGAAGAAGATGCTCTGGTCAGATGAGACCAATTAAACTTTTTGGCCTAAAAGCAAAATACTATGTGTGGCAGAAAACTAACACTGCACATCACCCTGAACACACCATCCACACTGTGAAACATGGTGGTGGCAGCATCATGTTGTGGGGATGCTTTTCTTCAGCAGGGACAGGGAAGCTGGTCAGAGTTGATGGGAAGATGGATGGAGCCAAATACAGGGCAATCTTAGAATAAAACCTGTTAGACCTGCAAAAGACTTGAGACTGGGTCAGAGGTTCACCATCCAGCAGGACAACAACTCTAAACATACAGCCAGAGCTACAATGGAATGGTTTAGATCAAAGCATATTCATGTGTTAGAATGGTCCAGTCAAAGTCCAGACCTAAATCCAATTGAGAATCTGTGGCAAGACTTGAAAATTGCTGTCCACAGACGATCTCCATCCAATCTGACAGAACTGAGCAAAAATGTCACTCTCTAGATGTGCAAAGCTGGTAGAGACATCCCCAAAAAGACTTGCAGCTGTAATTGCAGGGAAAGGTGGTTCTACAAAGTATTGACTCAGGGGGGCTGAATACAAATGCACGCCACACTTTCACATATTTGTAAAAAAAAAAGGGAAAACCATTTATCATTTTCCTTCCACTTAACAATTATGTGTCACTTTGTGTTGGTCTATCACATAAAATCCCAATAAAATACAGTTACGTTTTTGATTGTAACATGACAAAATGTGGAAAATTTCAAGGGGTATGAATACTTTTTCAAGGCACTGTATATATATATATATATATAACAAGAAAAAATGGACCTACTGCTTTGCAGTCAGCAGGTCAAAAGAGCGGGGTGATTATTATAGATGTGGTGGTGAGGGAGTGCAAAGGGATGCAGAGCTACCAAGGATTGATTCACTCTGGGACCATTCCTGCACATACCTGCTTCAGTGTTCAGCCAGGAACCATCTATAATAATCACCCCGCTCTTTTGACCTGCTGACTGCAAAGCAGTAGGTCCATTTTTTCCGGTGAGTGGGGACACAAGAGGGGTCCTGGCACTTGGCACATCTTTTTGCACATTTGCACTAATCTGTATGAAGCACTGAAGAGCACTGTTTTCACTTTATCACATATATCAGCTGAATGTTTATATAATATATGTGGACATTTATGGATTATTTTTTGCACTTTATTGTCCAATAATTTTTATATTTATTACATTACGGTTGAATGTTTACAACACTATTTGTGGATATTACGAACTACATTTTGTTCATTATTGTTTTATTATCTGCACGGGGTTGGCGCTGGAGTTGTGTTTATATTATGTAAGGAGAGACTGTCAGTAAGCTGGAGAGAGTTGTGAGGAGTAACAGTCTGCAGAAGGACAGTCTGCAGGGCAAGTGTGCATATACAGCACTGTATATGGAAGTTGTGTACAATAATTCCTGGGGCATCCCACCATCACCCCTTTTCCCCATCCAATTTATTTGCCTAAATAAAACAACAAAAACAAGAGCCGGCCTGGTCATTGTCTATGGATGTGTGAGATATGGTGGGATTGAGGGCAGCTATCAGGTGAACCACAACTAATGCTACACCCAAGGGAGCACATGGCTACAAGTAGATAACTATATATTTTTTTTATATCAGAACACAAACAGACGTGGCAAGGAATGTCCTTTTGTCTATGGTAAAGTTTGATGCTTGTCTTTTTTTGTTCATGTTAAAGGGGAACTTCACTCTCTCATAATCAACAGTGACTATTTTGAATCTTTATGCTGTTACCATTAGTAAATAGATAGGAAAGTATACCATATTTGCTTGTTTTAAACTGTTTTTTTTTTTTTTTACATTTCTTTAGTTAGTTCCTAGTTTTCATGCCTAGGCAAATTATGTCAAACATCCCATGAGTCTCCATAAGTGGAGGAAGAATTTTCTCAGCTAAGCACACTCTCCTGCCTGCATGCCTGAGCTAAGGGCAGATGGATTCCAGGAAGTAAATGCTACAAGAATCATCTGCCCTTACTCAAGATGACCACAGCCAGAAATGCTATGGGGTATTTTTCTAAGTAATTTCTCAGCAAAATAAAGCATGGAGACATGAATGAATGGGGGACTTTGCTTTAAATATTAAAAATATTAAAAATGAATAAAATAGCACTTTTGACTTGTGGTGGTACTCAGATACAGTGATTTTGCTCTTTAACAACCACATTAAAATAATCCCATTTATTGTTATCGGTTATTAGAATTTCTTTTTTTTTTTTGTAATTCCTTTATTTTCCAAAGAAAAAATTAGAAGGATAAATACAACTGGAAAGCCATCACCAAATATAGAATCATGGAGACAAGGTGTATATCAGAATAGAGCAACATTATAAATAGTAATAGAGGGTACAGTATTCTTATATCTTGAAAAACCTAGAACAACATGTAAGTGTACTCCATGGTCTGTAACGCAAAGGCGGGCAGCGTTGAGCACCCAGGTGCCTAGCTGAAAGCTGCAGGTCCAACTGGTCCTCCCACTCCGACAGCCATTCTGTACCGAAAAAAAAATAAAAACCTTATTATGAAATGACCCCAGGGTTGATTAATGTCCAGGGAGAGGCAGAGACGCCCGGCCACAGCGGCCGAGGGATCCGGAGGAAGACCGCCAGATACCCCCCCACCGCAGCCAGGACCCCACCCACCTCCAGGACCAGCCGCCGCGGAGCGGGAGGGTGAAATAAGACCAGGTTATCACCAGGAAACTCAACTTTTTGAATTATGATCTACAGAATAGAGTGGAAGTATAATATAACAGATAGATGGACAAAAAGTAGAAAGGATACAGTGGGAATTGCGTGTCTCCCGCCTAGGGCCCCCCAGTGTCACGCCGATCCAGTGGCTCAGCGCGGCATTCCACCAGATAGGCCTCTGTATAGACAAAGTACTGCCAAGGCCGCCAGGTCTCCCGAAAGGCCTCCTCCCTGTCGTTCAGGGTGGCAGTCAGGTCTTCCATATTTCTCAGGTCATTAACCTTCGAGAACCAAAGTGCCAGAGAGGGAGGGAGCTCCAACTTCCAAAAGAGAGGGATACATGCCTTAGCCGCATTCAGCAGCTGCATTGTTAAGGAGGTTTTGTACTTCTTGATGGGACGGTCTGTCAAGTGTAATAAACACGTCAGTGGCTTGTCTTCCACATCGACGCCAGTCAGGTTTTTTATGGTGCGGGTCACCCCCTTCCAAAAGGGACGCAATTTTGGACAGTCCCAAAAGATGTGGAGCATTGTGCCTTCCCCCCTTCCACATCTCCAGCACCGCTCCGAAGTCTGAGGGAAGAACCGATGCAGAACCGTTGGCACTCTGTACCATCTTGTAAGAATTTTATAACAGGATTCTTGAATCCTGGTAGCTATGGAGGATTTATGGGCAAAGTGCAGTATTTTCTCTCTCTCTGCAACAGTCAACTGAACACCCAGATCCTCTTCTCATTGAAGAAGGAATGGTGGCTGAAAATCGGCCTGGGGCTGAGTCAACAGGGTATATAGTAAGGAGAGGCCGTGGCGAACGGACTCCCCGGAGCGGCATATCGCCTCCAGTGTAGTCAACTGTCTGGAGCCTCCCGGGGTCCTCTGGGACCTGCGCAAGAAGGCCCGGAGCTGGAAACCACTGAGAAAGTCCAAGGGAGGACTGACCACCGCTGGACCTGCAACCTCAGAAAGGGAACCATCAGTTTTGAGGAAATCCAAGACATAAGTACGGTTTACTGCCCTCAGCCGCTAGAAAGCCGGATTGTGAAGGCCCGGTTCAAACTCTGGGTTGTCCAAGACTGGGATCATAGGCAATGGCTATGGGGAGACTGAGGTGTGCTTTAAGGCCTCCCTGGCAACAGCCAGGGTGCCCCCAAGAGTTGGGTGGTCCGCTATTCCACTGAGAAGGGAGGAGCGGATCCACGGCCAGCTTTTCGCCATGCCTGCTGAGTCCTCCAGCTCCATGGCAACCCAGTGCTTGGCTTCAGCATGGCATAACCAGTCCACCAGCCTAACCAAGTGAGTCGCCCTGTAATACGCCCTCATGTCTGGAAGGCCCACACCCCCTCGAGCTTTGGGCAGGTGAAGAATGGTAAGCCGGATCCTGGGCTGGCGGTGGGACCATACGAATTCATGGAATAGGACTTCAACCCTCTTGAAGAAACTGGACGGGAGCCGGATGGGTAACGCCTGCATGATGTACAACATTCTAGGGAGGACAGTCATCTTCAGGGCGCTACATCTGCCAAACCATGTCAGCGCTAGTGAATGCCAGTGGAGTAAATCTGTCTTTACTCGGGCCAGTAGAGGTACAAAGTTTGCAGAGTATAGGGCCTTTATGTCGCTGGTAATGTCTACCCCTAGATAGCGTATAGAGGAGTTAGCCCAACGCAGAGGGTAGGCCACTCTCAGGCGGTCCATCACAGCCTGGTCAGCGGTGATATTAAGGACCGAGGACTTGGCCATATTGATCTGAAAATGCGACAATGAACCATACTCCCTCAGCAACCGAAGAACTCTCGGAAGGGACGTGTCGGGTGAAGTCAGGAAGAAAACCAGGTCGTCCGCAAAGGCAGCGACCTTATGTGAGCCAGAACCCTTCCGAAAGCCCTTCATCTCCTGGTCCAACCTCAAAGTACAGAGAAAGGGTTCGAGCGTCAAAATAAAAATAAGGGGAGACAACGGGCAGCCCTGCCGGGTTCCATTGCGAATGCTGAAAAAGTCAGATCTGGTCTCGTTGACCCTAATCGCTGCCGAGGGGTCAGAGTAGAGGGACACGATCCATCCAAGCATCGACGCGCGAAGGCCCACATGTTCCAACGTGGCTCTAAGAAAAGACCAGTTGACCTGGTCAAAGGCCTTCTCCGCGTCGGTGGAGAGTAAGAGCAAGGGTCTCCGCTCCGATCTGGCCGCGTGTATCAGGTTTAGTACCCGGATGGTATTGTCCCTCGCCTCTCATTGAGAGACAAATCCTGCTTGGTCACGGATTAGAATTTCTTTTGAGTCATAGTCCCATTGCATTCCGGTTAACCCCTGAATAGCACATACTAAAATGTTATGACTCAGTTTGAAGACTACCAACATATCTAAAAATGCATGAGACTAATAATGTAAAGAGCTGCAGTATTGTACTGTGAGACAAGTCAGACAACTTTAACATTAAAACTTGCATACAAAGATTACACCACACTAAATTTTATGGGGGTTCAATGGGGTCGATTTACTAAAGCTGGAGAGTGCAAAAAACAGTGCAGCTGTGCATGCTAGCTAATCAGCTTCTAATCTCAGCTTGTTCAATCAAGCATTGACAATAAAACCTTGAAGCTGATTGGTTTCTGTGTGGAGCTGCACCAAATTTTGCACTTTCAAGCTTTAGTAAATCAACCCCAATGTGTTTAGATAGATGGATTTGTTGTCGGCACAACATCTAGATTGCTGATTTGTTGTACGCATATTGTCATTACAGTCCATTTATTACTTGCACATTGTCATGATTGATTGTTGGTATTGTCCAGATATTGTCACTAATGCTTGTTTTTTTGCCAGCATATTGTCATGATTTCTCATTGTCTGCGTACTGTCACAAATGCCTTTTGCTTCCTGTGTATTATAATGATTGCATATTTGCTGCCTGCATATTGTAACAATGCAAGCACTCTTTTGCATGCTACATTGTAGCCCTTACATACAGATACGGGAGTTTTGAGAGAGGAAGGGTTCACATCATCAACATAGATGAGTATGGGGGTGTCAGCGGATTCCTAACTGAGATCTACAAGTAACATCACTGTAATGCAGCTTCTGCTATTAAAGCGAGTATCAGCTGTAACAGACACAACCAATCAGTGTAGCTGAAAATTTAAACTCAGCACAACTTCAGGCTCGCTACTCAAGCAATGCTTTTACAAGCTGCTGCTGTGCCCCTGGTTAGTGGGGGTTAGATGGAGGTGCGATGCATATTTGCCATGCCTCAGCCAATCCCCACTGGTGGGCTGGCAGGAATCTGAGTTCACCTCATAAATAGACATGGGCCATGCCAGCAGGGCAGTTGGGTGGAAGATGGAGATGCAGTGTTGAGGAGGCTGTCGGTGGCCCTGAGGGGTACCCCCTAGTCTTGGGGGGTGACCTGCCTTGGGCCGGGGCTCAGGTGAGAGATCCTGCCAGAGACACAATTGAGGAATCTTTCTTGGAGGCACGGGAGCAAGGAGAGGACAGAGTGAATAGTTAAAAATTGTTGGGGGACCAACAAATGAGAAAGACTGCAACATGTAGCCAGCCTCCCTTGAAGACAGTGGTGGGCTTAAGTCTTCAGTCTTTCCCCTGAGATATCTCCTGAGAGTCAGCTGGGTGGTCAGGTGAAGAGGTAGGCGGGAGGGCTGGTGAAAGAGGTAGCTGCAGCCAGGTAAGCTGGCAAAGGCCTGAAGAGGTGGTGCTGGGATAAGTGACCACAAAGGAAAAAGAAAGGAAGGCTACATGCTGTGTAACTCCACATGTGCTACTGTTGAGGGACTGTGAGTTTCTACCTGTAATGGGTCGCTACTGAACTGACAAGGAGATTGTCAAGTTCCCCCAGGAGGGTACCAGCAGAGGCTGAGCAAGAGAGAGGCTAAGAGTGTGCAGGAGGAAAGTGCTAACAGGGCTGGTGGGAAAACTCCCTTTGAAAAGTAAAACGCACTTTGCTAAGTGAACAGTCTTTTGTAAATTAACCCTATGGTGTAGATTAGTATTTAGCACTGTATAATCTTTGTATATAAGCATGAAGACTCTCTACCCATTATATTTTAGGTTTCATATAGGTATGCCTCTGGTGTGCCTGCATTCCCCTAACAGACTAGCATCTAATATTCAGACTTAAACTTTATGGCTCAGAAAAGACATGCCTTTTAGCATCAGAGCTCCCATACCGAGGTGCTTTTACTCAACTTGGCGGGTGTGTCACATAGTTCTCGCTGTTTCTTGAAGGATGTCGATATAATTGACATACTATGTAATATAGAGATACAACCACGCTACTATGAGGGAATAAATATGAAAGGCTAAAACCAAAAAAATAAATATAATGATGATAGATAGCATAAATAAAATAACTAAAATAAAATTTAAAAATTTAAAATATAAAAATAGAGGTGCAGCCTACCACCTAAATAGTATCCCAAATACTATACATTAAGTTCCATAGATGTAGGCGGTTCATGGCTATATAGATGTAAGGGTTGCAGGTTGAAGGTGAACAAAAACCACTTACAGCTTATTAGCGGAAGAACCAGTTGTGGTCAGTATTGGTGTGTCACTCTCTTGTCACGTTTTTGGGGTTGTGTTCGATATGTACAAAGAGAGATCACACAAATACTTAAAAATATAACATTTATTACAAGTAATGACAGATACAGATAAAGATAAAGAAAATATCAAGAATACTTAACTAAAGGTGTTTGCTTCCATAGCCATGGAGTCTCTTTCATGGCACAGGGGATCAGGACGTGCCTCATGGCTGTTCTTGGTGAGACTGACTCATATAGGTTTTTGCTGTGGTAATATAGAACTTGTATAAGGGAAAAGCCCACCCCCCAGCCAACACCCTGTAAGCAACAATATGACCTTTGCATTCCTGAGGAGAAGGGGCTAGCTTGACCATATAAGGCAGTTCAAATGCCAATAGGTTGTCATGCAAGGTAACCAGGATAGGATATGATTTGTGAAGCCAACCTTAATGAGGAATATGAAATATGCAATTTCCCCAACACTCCACCCCCTGGCTCACAAATCATATAATGCCTCCAACTGTACATAAACACAACACCAATATTAGAAGTAAAGCACCGGATTATTGTAAACAAAAAGAATAATTCTCCCACCCCCCCGGTTTACCTCAAATGAAAAATGGGGGACCTAAAGCGTATCTAATCTAAAGTGTAGATACCCACTCTCCTTTCCCTGTCAGATTTATCTGCACAGAACATCTCATTCGGCTATGTTAGGGTTGAAAAATATAAAAATATCCAAACTTAAAAAACTATATGTTGGACTAACAGAAGAACACCAAACTTCTTCTTTCGAAAGCACAGGAGCAGGTATGGGCATCAAACCTTCCTTTCCAAGAGTTTAAACATGTAGAAACTTGTCAAAGTCCTCCATACCTGGTGATGGACAGCAGAGTCTTAGACATCCAGTGATCAGATCACAGCCGCAGCACAACAATTGCAATGCTGTAAAACTGAAAGAACTGTAGAATACAAAGTCCATATCCTCCGGACTATTGCAGCTCACAAGTCATAGACGTGCAGGCACATAACTTTACCGACAGTTCAAGCACTTGACCATCAGAGCAGACAAAACAGTTCATGTACTTCACGCATAGATTCAGGTACTTGACCATGATAGCGGATGGAACGATTCAGGTATTCAACCATCAGAACAGGTGTAACTTGCACCAACAGTTCAGCTGCTGATCATTGGCAAAGTCTTTATAGACAGTTGCTGCTGTCAAATGTGTTTGTCTCCTTTCTCCAATATGCTTGTGGTTGACGTCAAGGCAGGTGTGTTACCAAGACTGCCAGTTCAACCTTCCATACTTAACAATAATGCCCATATAGCCCATCATGGATTTAGATTTATGAACAGTTAAATCCACAATGCCTATTGACCTGACCTAACACTAAAAGGAAAAACTCAGCTTTTTCTCGTTCGGGGTGAAATATTGGTCCAGGAACACCACCACCCATCTCTCCAACCATAGGCCCAACTTCAAACCACTTAATGTGTGTATATTTCCTCTGTGTACTCCGGTCTCCTCCCACACTCTAAAAACATTCTGGCAGGCTAACTGACTCTTGTCTACACTGGCCCCAATATGTGTGTACAAACTACCCACACCTGATGTGTCAGTATACTCATCATGCCAGTCCCACCCCCAAGCAATCGGGGAGAATCGAGGAAAACTAAACCTGGGGACCTATTTCATTTCATAATCAAGTGTATCAAACGTGGTGGCCAAACGATCACTAAGTGTCCCATATAACAATGGATATATCAAAATTACAGCACCTTCATTTTTAAGGACTTAGTTTAAAATTTGCAACCATTGTCATAATCATGATTATCTCTAATAGAAACTATCAATTAAGATAATCTCTATTAGTACTAATACTGTTACCAACGTTTAAAATTTGATTCAGGAATTTTTACTTCCACGACATTAAAACTATATAGGTAACAATATACCCTGTGAATCACTAGCAAACCGGTGGTGCAAACTATGTGAACTAATACTTTACTTTATCCAGGGGTCCAAATCAAAAGGAGCTAAGAGGGGCTAACGAACCCCCACCCTGACCGTACTACTCATATGACTGTGTAGTCCACACCCATCAAACATGTGTGTATAACCCCGGTCACATCTGTTCTCAGTCAATCGGACGGTCTTACAAAAATCTCACACCCTCCTCTGGCCTCATGTGTCTCCTTTAT
>BLSH010095888.1:1524521-1543505 GCA_018402905.1 Glandirana rugosa
CAAGTACACAACATTAAACCCAGCACAAACAGTCTAGCACAATTCTGCATCATTTTTGTATCTCCTGTTTGCACAAATATCGACCCCACTTACTCCTGGTACCAAATCTCTTGTCACGTTTTTGGGGTTGTGTTCGATATGTACAAAGAGAGATCACACAAATGCTTAAAAATATAACATTTATTACAAGTAATGACAGATACAGATAAAGATAAAGAAAATATCAAGAATACTTAACTAAAGGTGTTTGCTTCCGTAGCCATGGAGTCTCTTTCATGGCACAGGGGATCAGGACGTGCCTCATGGCTGTTCTTGGTGAGACTGACTCATATAGGTTTTTGCTGTGGTAATATAGAACTTGTATAAGGGAAAAGCCCACCCCCCAGCCAACACCCTGTAAGCAACAATATGACCTTTGCATTCCTGAGGAGAAGGGGCTAGCTTGACCATATAAGGCAGTTCAAATGCCAATAAGTTGTCATGCAAGGTAACCAGGGTAGGATATGATTTGTGAAGCCAACCTTAATGAGGAATATGAAATATGCAATTTCCCCAACAGTCACTGAGTAGTGCATACTCAAAGTCCTTACATGCAGGCACTGAAACCTGAAGACCAAAATTTTAGACCAGGCCTTGCCTAATAGTTTCTGTAGGGAAGCAGGAAAAGCAGCTTTCCGTAGAGTGAAGTATTTTTTTTTAATTTGCCATTTCCCTTGGTTTGCCAGTTTTTACCTTTTCTTTGTTTCTGTTTTTTTTTTTTAAGGTTTTTCAACATCCTGATTAATTTCTGTTCCTTTTTTTACTTTTACATTTTCATAAACTGGAGAGACAGCAAAACAAGAAAAGAGTGAATGTAAAACAATTCTTAGTTAAAAAAAAAAGCTATTAAAACTCATGGAATTTTTGGCTACAGGTTGACTAGCATACTAACAAAATATATATGAATACATTCAAAACCATTGTTAGATTCTAGGCTGGAGCCACATCTCTTCAGTCAGTTGCACCGCAAATCTCTAGAGTCCTTACACAACTGTAAGATAAGGAAAATGGAACTTAATAATGGTGTCTCTTTCCCAGAGAGAAAGATCGAACTGATGACATTGTGATGGCAATTAAATGCATTGCAACGGCTATTAAAGTACAGCTCTGAGATGTGCATTTAGGTAATGAAGTTAAATTCACTATTTATCTGTAGCAACTAATTTGCTAAGATATGTTTAAAAGAGAGAGAGAGAGAGAGAGAGAGAAAGAGAGCTGCCACCAGCTTCCCTAGGTGAATGTCCAAGTGGAGACAGAGCCTAGGCAAATATCAAAGACTATTTGTCATTGTTATTAAGCAGTAAAGACGCTTTGTGAAAGCAATGTGTCATGCATTGCTGATGGAAAATGCAGCTAACATCAATATTTTAAACATGGAGTGCACTGCTGTACTAACTGTAGAATAAATACAGCAATAAAAAAATGATGAATGCCGTTTATAAAGAGAGAGGTTACTATCGTGAATTCATAAACCTAGCAAACGTAACAGTATTTTTTGCCTTCATACACTGGCAATGCCCATGGATTTTAAATCCCCAAAGTATGGTAAAAACTAAATATTCTGCATGTTTTGGTTAGGTTGAAAATAAAACTATACAAAAAATGTATTGCTATTCGTTCTTTTAAAAGGCAAAAACTCTACAAACATAAACTGATATAAAATACAAACGTTTGTACACCCAGAAAAATCAATAAAACAATATGTGATTTAATGTATTGCAATATCCCTTAGACTGGCAGGGATCTATTTTTGCAATTGAACATGGCTTTAATTTTTATAGAACTGTATTTTGCTGCCTTTAATGGAGCAAGGTTTTCAGTGGCTTGTCCTGATAAATAACTAGAGCTTTCCATAAATATGTTTGGACATACACTATATTACCAAAAGTATTGGGAAGCCTGCCTTTACACACACATGTACTTTAATGGCATCCCAGTCTTAGCCTATAGGGTTCAATATTGAGTTGACCCACCCTTTGCAGCTATAACAGCTTCAACTCTTCTGGGAAGGCTGTCCACAAGGTTTATGAGTGTGTCTATGGGAATGTTTGACCATTCTTCCAGAATTGAGGTCAGCACACTGATGTGGATGAGAGGGCCTGGCTCGCAGTCTCTGCTCTAATTCATCTTAAAGGTGTTCTATCAGGTTGGGGTCAGGACTCTGTGAAGGCCAGTCAAGTTCCTCCATCCAAAACGTGCTCATCCATGTCTTTATGGACCTTACTTTGTGCACTGGTGAGCAGACATTTTGGAACAGGAAGGGGCCATCCCCAAACTGTTCCCACAAAGTTGGGAGCATGAAATTGTCCAAAATGTCTTGATATGCTGATACCTTAAGCGTTCCCTTCACTGGGACTAAGGGGCCAAGCCCAATACCTGAAAAAGAGCCCCAAACCATAATCCCCCCTCCACCAACTGATTTGGACCAGTACACAAAGCAAGGTCCATAAAGACATGAATGAGCGAGTTTGGGATGCAGGAACTTGACTGGCCTGCACAGAGTCCTGACCTCAACTTGATAAAACATCTTTGGATGAATTAGAGTAGAGGCTGCGAGCCAGGCATTCTTGTCCAACATCAGTGCCTGACCTCACAAATGTGCTTCTGGAAGAATGGTCACACACTCCTAAACCTCATGGACAGCCTTCCCAGAAGAGTTGAAGCTGTTATAGCTACAAAGGGTAGACCGACTCAATATTGAACCCTACGGACAAAGGCTGGGATGCCATTAAAGTTCATGTGCATGTAAAGGCAGGTGTCCCAATACTTTAGACAATATAGTGTATCTTAGGATCCCAGCTATTAATTACCCAAGACCAAGTGCTAGCCACTGAAGGAAGAAATCTAAAAAAGTTAAAGTGATTCTAAAGGTATTTTTTTAAAATAACAAACATGTTATACTTACCTGCTCTGTGCAATGGTTTTGCACAGAGCAGTCCAATCCTCTTCTTTTTGGGTCCCCGCCCATGGTACTGGCTCATCCCCTCTGCCCAGTATCCCCAATTGCAAGCTGTTTGCTATGGGGGTACTTGAGCAGGCTTACTCCAGATCTGCGCTCCTGTGAATGGCACATTAGCTTTGATGGCTCCTGCTGCTTTGTGAGTCAATGAGGAGAGAGAAACCCGTAAGAGCTGCTGATCTCATGCAGATCGCTGGATCAAGATGGAGCTCAGGTAAGTATACGGGGGCTGGGGGCTGCACTCAGAAGGATTTTTACCTTAATGAATATAATACATTAAGGTAGAAACCTTCTGCCTTTAGAACCACTTTCAATTTATTTCAGAGATATTGTGGTGCAAATTATTTTGGAATGATGTGTGTGTGTTCTCCCTGTGTTTTTTTGAGGGAGCTCCCCCTGGAAGCTCCCTTTTCCTTCCATTTTGAAAAACATACTGGTACAAGAGTTAGCTGCCTCCAAAATTGGTCCCCAATGTGTGTGTTTGGTAGGAACATTGGATTGTGGGTTCTTTGAGGAATAGGGACTGTTATATATGGTTCCCTGCACTCTCTAAAGGGCTGCATAGTAATTGGGCAATATAAATACAGACATAAATACACTTAAAGGCCTTAAAGTAAATGCAAAATTCAATGCACACCAAATGCAGAGGGTGGTCTAAAGTGAGCACCTTCAGAGCTTTCTCCACACTTACTATGCCTGTCTGTTAGAAAAAGCTTCCAAGGTAACCCGCTCTATCAATAATTAGCTAGGAAAGCATCCAAGTGAGGACAACGCTGGTGAACTATACAGAATAGAGGAGATGAAGAGTTGTTGGCCCAAAAATCACAGAATAAACAGTGAACAGTAGTGTCAAAAGGTAATTGCTATGGAAGAGACAAGGTTGTGAAATATGAACTTATGAACTATGAAAGGTTTATAGATAGGTGAATATTACTCTAAGTAATAAACGGCTAAAAGAGCAGCTGACACCACAATCAAACAAAATCGTGTAAGTAAAATCTAAGGGTTCAAGTGCAGCGCTTATTCTAGACTATATTTTGGTATACCATAAACTTTAAATTGCATACGGTGAATAGATTAAGTGGATTAGTAAAATAGAAAAAGTGTATATAAATCCAGAGAAAAGGAGTTCACCATAAGGTGTAACCTCCCTCTAGTCTGAAATATATACAGAGGGAAGTACCTTTCATGTATACAGCATGATAGCAATATTAAAGTGCATAGATCAATAGTGCAAAAAATACAAATATAGTACAATTGATATAAAAAATTGATAATTGAATAGAAGTTCATGAAAGTTCTAGAAATCGTATGAGACGATCCTTAGGTGCAAAAATATATATTCGATCGCCACCGGAAAGATTGGGGGCTTACTAGATTGGCAACAACAATGAGCCTGGGATAGATCACTCATGGGAACCGTTCCAAGGATGGGTGAATGGAGTTATTTTTGTGTTGACGTCACAAAGTAGACAAGTCTGCTCGTGGTATGGCATTAGCGGGATAGCCAGAATATTGATCACCAATACTCTTTCTTCTAGGTATCCTCGAGAGGTTATCCAGTAATCCAAAAAAAAAAAAAACAACTCACACAGTGTGAACCCGTTTAAAAGTATTAAAAAGTGAAGTATTGTACTTACATCAAATCTGTAAACATCGAGCTTGTCAAAAACAATGTATCAATCAGTCGTAGCGCAATGACCTGGGGTCAGCAGTCACCCGACATGTTTCATCCTCATGGACATTATGAAAGGTTCGTAAAAGTTATTTTAGCATGCACAGACCTGTTTCTGTTTTTGGCTGGAGATGCATTTTAAGCTACCACCATTAAATAAAGAATTATTTAACTAATGCGCAAACCAAAGTGAATAAACAATAATAAGGGAGTAGCAGCCAACATTATCAAGGTCACCAACAACAAACAGAAATTAATTACATATAAAACTGAATGTGGCGCTAACTAACATCAATAAATAGTGATAAATAGCTGATATTAAGTGTAAAATCAACATCAAAATGCATACTGCATATATAAAAAAAAGCCTAATCAATCAAGTCCATGATTATAATCAATTCAGTGCAAAAATGATCCAAACAATATAAAAGTCCAAAGTTTGTATAGTGCAAATTTGTAGTGCAAATTAATGCATGTGCAAAGATAACGTACCCCAAAGAGTGCAAAAAATGTGCATGTGCAAAACATTCAACAAAGGTAGTAGTAGAAGTGAATTAATCTGGTGCAGGAAAAAGTAATCAAATCTAGATAATGTGGTCATGCTAGCTTCCATCATCCACAATGCACCAGGAGTGTGCCCAGCCTCCCACCTTAGACAAAGACCCCATCGGGTCTAGCAACGCATCTGGTAAATGAATCCTTGATGGCAATCTCCGCTCCCCTCCTCTCCTTTCTTTGGGGTAACATCCAGGTAAACGCAACTGAGGATAGTAGATATACAGTGCTCTTCCACTGTTCTGTGTACATCTTTCTCACTCTCCTCCAATCAAGGATCGTATAAGATGGAAGGAATCTCCATAGTGCAGCAATTCCATAAAAAGTATTTTATTAATAGCAACTTCCATATAAAACTGAGACAGTCAGCATCGATACAATTCAGGGACTACCGGTCTCGGCCACGACTGGAAGTGACATCACCAGGCTCTTCTCGATGCGTTGCATTACTGATCACGTGACTTTCTCAAGAGCCTTTGGACTTTTATATTGTTTGAATCATTTTTGCACTGATTTATGATGAATTATGATCATGGACTTGATTCATTAGGCTGTTTTTATATACATATATATATGATGTTTTATGTTGATTTTACACATAATATCAGCTATTTATCACTACTTACTGATTTGAGTTAGCGCCACATTCAGTTTTATATGTAAGCTACCACCATTGTTTGATATCTGATCATTGTCAAAAGCTTTTTGACAGGCATGCCTAGTTTCTTCATCAAAGATACTGTTGACTATGTACAAATTGGATTGAAAAAAAAATCACATTGAAGGATGAGCTGAAGTTGGGGTGCCAAGTCCAAACCCCATTACAGTTAATGGGAGCCAGATATTAAAGTGTAATTCCACTTTTGTTGAGGAAAAAATATAATGTTTGGCTCCTACCAAAAGGGCTGCGCGCCCAAAAAAACTACCAAACTGGAAGCTTATCCCTAATCACCATCAATGTGAATTTAAGTTTTGCTAAGTCAGGTACAGCATGCATGCACAGAGAAAAAAGTACAATGCTTTTAATGTATATGTAATTTCAAGATTCATTATTATACTTGTTTATTTATAAATTTAGCTCTTAAAAGGGAATTCCACTTTTGTTAATTAAACTATATAGCGTATACAATTCCCACACAAGTAATTTTGTAATTTATAGTTATACATTTCAAAAGATTTAACATTTTCTAAATTTTTCAAAAAATTGAATACATTATGTTTACACATTTCAATAGATCTGTAATTTTCTTAATCTGCAAAAAATGTAATACAATATGGCAACCTAAAGGCATTGTGTAGATAGTTGGTGTACAGAATACTCCCAAAAATGTCATTTGTGGCACTTGCTTGTGTGATTGGCTCACTGATTTTCTCAGATGTCTGCACTAAGATACAAGTAAAATTGTAGGTATCCGCTACAAAAAGAATTTCATTTTTGGTTACATATACCTTAGGGGTTAATTATTTCTGAAGCAATGGAGACACTGCAACTTTCCTCATTTGAACATTAAAATTGCCTGGGATTTATAATGCACGCAAGTCCTCAATTTCAGGAAACGTTCTTCCAAGGACATAATGAAACAAATATTTTTTTCTTCAGAACAGAAAGAGATAGAACTCTGCTAAAAGTTTGTTTAAATTCTTGCAATGATAGAGGGGGTTTAGTTTAACAACACTTTAGGGGGCAAATGTGTGTTTACAGCACAGGCTTTCTTTATACTGCACAAAAGATGAGTTAAACAAAACAAATATTTACCTATTTCCTGATATACTGTATATAAGGAACCAAATGCTCTAATTTGCATCCGGTGAGTTACTGATTATAATCTATTTCCACAGCAAGCAAAGATGTTGCCAATTTGTTTACACATGGCTTGGCACAGTTTCTCTAGGCATACATCTAGAGAAATTGGTAATGTAGCTGAAGCATACTGAGCAAAAAATGTATGATGGTTTGTTTTGTGTACTTTTTGTGCTGCTGGCTGAATGTGATAGTGATTTCATTTGTCATCCTGGCTGGTCTTGTGGAGTCTCTCTAACTGCTACCTCTATGACTTCATATGGTTTTACAGCTGAATGCCAGCAGTCTCAACCTCTGAATGTTCCTTTACTTTGGTTGAACCTAGTCTCTCCTGTCCCCTTTCCTCCCCTGTTCTTGATACTTTCAGACTTTGGCATCCTATTAGAAGTCATTAAACCCAGGGATGTATCCTGGAAGCATCATAATGCTTAACCCATATGTCCTTTGAGAATCCATTGTGCAAAACAGATATTTCTTACATTTTACTCTCAGACAATCCTTTGCAAGTGCTGGTGACACAGATGGCCCCCACATACCCATGAAAGTATAAAAAAAATTAGCAGGTTTGGACAACTAGATGTGATACAAACAGCTGCAATAGACATTCTTGAGATTGTATTGTCCGAGACAGAAGACAAACAGTTTCATTCTCCATTATTTCCTTGTAAAAATGTTTTATTAGTGATAAAACATAACAAGAGCAAATCAGATACAGGTAATGATACATAAAGGAATAGTCTACACAAGATTAAAACAGTAATGAAAAATTAAGGAATATGAGTCGAGATCAGGTATTACGCTGGCTGGTAAGGTTAACAAAAGGTGCTGTCAGTGAAGCAACTGAAGTGCTTATCATTCTCCATTATTTCAAATAGATGCAGAATACAGGCAGGGCCCCAAAACCCACATAGGCTCTGAAGGTTTATATGCGCAGGTTACAAAAGTTTAGTATGAGCATTGCTTCCTAATAATAGACAATATTCCAGTGTTTGTGGGTATCGCCTTTAGAACTCGGTAAAAGATGTTTTTTTGTAGTTGTACTGCAAGTGAAGATAAGAACCTCTAGTTAACCTAGCAACTATGCAAGTGCTTCCATCTTTTTCCAGCCCAAAACTTCGAAGTAATTAAATTTGCTTTATATAACTACTTGAAGAGCTTTTTAAATTGAAGAAAACTTTTTTTTTGTAATGTACAGAAGGTTCTTCTTTTCAGAACTCTTTATAAAAGAGCTGACACAAAAAATAATTAGATTTTATGTTATTGTATAGTAAGGCAAAAATAATGGTACTCGCACTAATAAATTGCTCCTCAGTCATACCTAAAAAATTAGAAATGCTGTAGCTTCTATCACAAGAATGTCACTAGAGAGCCCATTTAATCTAGAGAGACCTGCAAGTACCATAACAATTTAGCAAGTAAATGAGGAAATCTAAGTTTAATAGATTCTCATTGACTGGATTTATAAAGAGAAAGTGCATTGATAAATTTCCATTATGTCTGTCACATTTCTTGAATGAAATTAGAATAAAACAACTACAATGAGTTCATTGGTATAGATTAAACCTCTATTACTTTTATGAATTCTTTGGGGAGAGGGAGATTATGAACAATGCATATGTTGATTTTCTCTATCATTTATCATGCTGATTGCATATTTAAATGCAAGCTAACTTAAAAGATAAAATGTTTGTATGTCCATCCCCTAAAGTGACCCTGCAGTACAGTAGTTTAATATATGCACAAAATGCACCAAAAATCCAGCTAATTTAAAGTGATTGTAAAGTCAATTTTTAAAAAAAAATAACAAACATGTAATACTTACCTACTATGCGCAGTGGTTTGGCACAGGGCAGCCTGGATCCTCCTCTTCTTGGGTCCTTATTCACTGCTCCTGACCTCTCCCTCCTGTCGAGTGCCCCCACAGCAAGCAGCTGCAGCTCCGTGTGTCCATTCAGACACGGAGCTGCTATTTGCCCCCCCCACTCCGTCCTGATTGGCTAACTGACTTTGATCAACAGTCATAGGAGCCAATGGTGCCACTGCTGTGTCTCAGCCTATCAGGAGGGAGAGTCTCGGATGGCCAAGACAATTGTGGATATCTCATGACAGAGATGGGGCTCAAGTAAGTATTGGTGGTGCTTGTGAGGCTGCCACACACAAAAGGCTTTTTATTTTAATGTATAGAATGCATTAAGGTAAAAAACCTTCTGCCTTTACAACTAAATTAAGAATTAAAGAAATTTGACTTTGAATCACCAGTAATAAAAAAATCCAATATACAGTCCTTTATTTAGTGAAGCATCATGAACATGCAGTTTTTGGAGCAATGCAAGGTTCCCCAAATCTATCTCAACTCCCCAGCCATTCTGAGTTTACATAAATCAGCTCCAGCTCAAACTATTCTTTTGTTTACAACGTTTTTATTAGGAATAATGTAAGGTACAAAAGAAAAAAAAAGAAATAAGTACATTGTATGTCTGGAACAGACATTAGCTGCATAAACCACAGGATGCAATAAGATGACTAGATTTAAAGTGATGATAATGACAAAAGGATATTATTAGTAAGAAGGTGAAATCATCACAGGAAAAGTTGCTGATAAAGCAGTAAAGATCCTATTAGTATTCTAATGGAAGATGACTGCATACAATGATCAACAAATGTGTCCATATTAAAACAAGTGAATAAATTTAAGCAAAGACATTACAATGATCATACCAAGGTTTCCACTTTTTCCATAATAAGATTCTGTATGGTAAAGAGCGTGAAAGATTTTTTCAACTCTACTGATAGACTCCACTCTTGATTTAATTTGTGAGAAGGGAACTGGAGGCGTTTCTCAATGAGAAGCCACTACCTAATTGATAGAGTCATTAATAGAGTGGATCAGTCTCATTACTCATGTGGGAACCTCCTTAACCACTTCAGCCCCGGAAGGATTTCCAGCTTTAGGACCGGAGCCCTTTCTGCGATTCGGCGCTGCGTCGCTTTAACTGACAATTGCGCGGTCGTGCGAAACGAAATTTGCGTCCTTTTTTTCCCACAAATAGAGCTTTCTTTTGGTGGTATTTGATCCCCTCTGTGTCATTTCTGATCACCGCTATAAACAAAAGAAGAGCGACAATTTTTCAAAAAAACCCAAATTTCTTACTTTTTGCTAAAATATGAATCCAAAAAAAAAAATATTTTTTTCACCGTTTTTGGCCAATTTATATTTTTCCTCATATATGCGATAAAAAAATCGCAATCGGCGTTTATTGATTGGTTTGCGCAAAAGTGGTCGCGTTTACGGATGATGAGAATTCATTTTTGGGGTTTTTATTTTTTTTTTATTTTTTACTAGTAATGGCGGCGATCTGCGATTTTTAGCGGTACTGCGATATTAGGGCGGACATGTCGGAACATTTTGACACTTTTTTGGGACCATTGGCATTTATACAGCGATCAGTGCTATAAAAATGCACTGATTACTGTGTAAATGCCATTGGCAGTGAAGGGGTTAACCTGCAGGGGCGCTCTAAGGGTTAACTATGTTCCCTGGGCGTGTTCTAACTGTATGGGGGACTGCCCTAACAGGAGAAGGGAAGTGGTCACAGCCTTCATGTACAGGAAGGCTGTGATCACAGCCCTTCCCCCTCACACAGAGCGGAGGTCCGTGTTTACATACACGGACCTCCGTTCATTCACTCCGGGGGGGGCATCGCGGGTAGCCAGCGGCAATCGAAGCCGCCGCACCCACTCCCTGCCCCCCCCGAACACAGTGAGCGCGCGCTACAGAGCCACTCTGTCGCCGTCATTTGCCGATCAGCCGTCGGCAAGTGGTTAATAGGGGCAAATAGTAGACACTGATAAAAGGTAAGAGAAATTTGGTTGCCTGCTATTGTGGATATGAAGGAGTTAAGTGTGCGCCATATAGGCGTCACATGATCACATTCCCAGAAGAGATGTAACAGTGTGCCTTGTGTCAGGCAGCATCTTTCTTTGGAGCATTATGGTATAGTTTTTGATAGAGTGGGAAAGAGCTAAAACCTTTGCCACATTTCCATTGCTGCTTCTGTGGTCAATTACACAGGAAGTGAGCACAATATCTTTAAAAAGGACATAGACACCAAAAAAGCCTAAGTTCTTCTCCCAAAATCTAGTCTGCTTCCTCTCCCCCAGTGATAGTTTTGCTTCCTCCTCTCTCCCACTCCACAACCAGTTCCTGCTTCCTTTTACTGTTCGTGAATAGACACTGCTGTAATTTTTTATGCACTTAGGTAACCACACACTACAAAGTCCATCAACCCATTTTTCTGCAAAACTCCAGTACTTATTATTGATTTGTAGTTTAGTGTATCCAAAAGAAAAATGGGAAGCAAATAGGGAAAGATAGAATAGTATTACGTAAAAAAAAGAAAAAAAACACAGGTTGCTATTAGGCACTTTAGACATTCTAGTATACTTGTGGGCATTCATTATTTTATGTTTGTAGCCAAAGTGTACCTATATGGAAACAAAATGAGTGAGATAATCTCACTTACTGGTGTTGTAGAAATTTAGGATGTGTATTATGTATTGTCACAGTGTCTCCCAGTGTTGGTTTACCGGTATTCGCTGTGTACAGCGAATATGGCTTTAACCGATACTGAGGAAAGGCCACATACAATGAAAATCTTCCATCACTTGATAATTACACGCTACCCGCCCGATCATCCCGGCCAGCAGGCACCCTGAGCGGTTATCGCTGGAGCAAACGCTGGTCCGGATCCTTGAGGTGCAATGCACGTTCTGTGGCGCGGGTGTATTACCGTCAATCAGGGGGCCCCTGTCTTCTGTACAGATCGATCTGCTTGGCGGCAGTTTACTTGCCTTATGGAATTAGTATTGCCTTTTATGTAAGGATAATGATCTGTAGGCTTTCTGTGGCATCTGATCAATGTGACAGAGGTCTGCAGCTATATTCCTTTGTGTTGTAATTTACCCTTTAATGGAACAGTAGCATAATCGCTATGTAATATAAGTTCAGAGAGCTGTATTGGGTAGTGATTCATTGTAATTGGCAGGTTAGTGCATGTGTGGGGTGATTGTTGTGTGGCCTTTGTGAGAAAGGCACATGGTTTCCATGTGGCAGTTGTTCTCTCATAAAGGCCGGGCAGCCTCCCCCATACATGCATGCCTTTCCTATTGTATAGTGTGAATGTAAACAAGTGTGTCATTGATTGGTGGTCTTGTAATGAGCTCATGTCATGTGACTGTGCCTTGGAGGCTGATTGGCTGATTGTGAAGCCATCAGTCCCTTTTGTTAAACCTGTCTGACCAGTATAAATAAACACCGAAAAGAAGAGCTAAGCAGGACAATCCCTGCGAACGGCCATGTGAGATGAAGCAATCTGTGTCTGTGTGTGTGTCTGCTTCAACACAGGTCGATCAAATGCATTATGCAAAAGAGCTGAAAAATGCGCTTATTAGCGCAGGCAAATTATAATGCATACAAGGTATTATAATTTCCAATACACTGGGCAACATAATTTGTTATTGCTCTTCCCCTAACTCTTTCTGTGCTCAAATGCATGCACTTTTGCTGCAATGAACACCTGCTTAACCACTTCAATACCAGGCATTTAGAACACTACCTGCCCAGACCAATTTTCAGCTTTCAGTGCTCTCACAATTTGAGTGACAATTACTCAGTCATGCTACACTGTATCCAAACAAAATTTTTATCATTTTTTTCTCACAAATAGAGCTTTCTTTTGGTGGTATTTAGTCCCCGCTGGGTTTATTATTTTTTGCGACATAAGCGAAAAAAGAGCGAAAATGTTGAAAAACAAAAACTTTTTTTTATTTTGTACTGTAAAATTTTGCAAAAAATAATTTTTCTTCATAAATTTGGGCCAAAATGTATATTGCTACATATCTTTGGTAAAAATAACCAAAATTGGTGGATATTATTTAGTCTGTGTGAAAGTTATAGAGTCTACAAACTACGGTGCAAATCACTGAAAATTTATCACACCTGATGTACGGACGGCCTATCTCATTTCTTGAGACACTAACAGGCCAGGAAAGTACAAATACCCCCCAAATGACCCCTTTTTGGAAAGTGGACATTCCAAGGTATTTAGTAAGAGGCATAGTGGGTTTTTCGCGGTTTCATTTTTTCCCACAATTCTTTGAAAAATTATGTTTTTTTTTGTGTTTTTTTCACAAAATTGTCATTGTAACAGGTTATTTCTCTCACATGGCATATGCATACCACAAAGTACACCCCAAAACACATTCTACTACTCCTCCTGAGTATGGCGATACCACATGTGTGGGACAGCCTGGCTACATAGAGAGGCACAACATGCAGGGAGCACTATCAAGTGTTCTAGGAGCATAAATTACACATCTCATTTCTCAACCACATATTACACGTTTAAAGGCCCTGGAACACCAGGACAATGGAATTACCCACAAAATGACCCCATTTTGGAAAGCTAACACCCCAACGTATAATCTATGTGTCATAATAAGTCTTTTGAATGGTTCATTTTTTTCCAGAAGTTTTTGGAAAATGTGAAAAAAAAAATGAAAACGCATTTTTTTTTACACAAAGTTGTCCATTTATAAGATATTTCTAACACATAGCATGCACATAGCTAAAATGACGCCCCAAAATCCATTCTACTCCTCCTCCTGAGTATGGTGATACCACATGTGTGAGACTTTTACACAGCCTGGCCTCATACAGAGGCCCAACATTGAACTAGCACCTTCAGGCATTTTAGAAGCATAAATTACACATCTCATTTCTCAACCACCTATTACATTTTTGAAGGCCCTGGAGCACCAGGACAATGGAAGTACCCACAAAATGACCCAATTGTGGAAAGCTAACACCCCAAGATATAATCTATGAGGCATAATGAGTCTTTTGAACGGTTCATTTTTTTCCAGAAGTTTTTGGAAAATGTGGAAAAAAAAATGAAAACGCATTTTTTTTGTACAAAAAGTTGTCCATTTATAAGATATTTCTAACACATAGCATGCACATAGCTAAAATGACACCCCAAAATCCATTCTTCTACTCATCCTGAGTATGGCGATACCACATGTGTGAGACTTTTACACAGCCTGGCCACATACAGAGGCCCAGCATTGAACTAGCACCTTCAGGCATTTTAGAAGCATAAATTACACATTTCATTTCTCAACCACCTCTTACACTTTTGAAGGCCCTGGAGCACCAGGACAATGGAATTACCCACAAAATGACCCCATTTTGGAAAGCTAACACCCCAAGGTATAATCTATGAGGCATAATGAGTCTTTTGAATGGTTCATTTTTTTCCAGAAGTTTTTGGAAAATGTGGAAAAAAAATGAAAACGCATTTTTTTTACACAAAGTTGTCCATTTATAAGATAGTTCTAACACATAGCATGCACATAGCTATGTCCATTTATAAGATAATTCTAACACATAGCATGCACATAGCTAAAATGACACCCCAAAATCCATTCTGCTACTCCTTCTGAGTATGGTGATACCACATGTGTGAGACTTTCACACAGCCTGGCCACATACCGAGGCCCAACATTGAAGCAGCACCGTCAGGCATTTTAGAAGCATAAATTACATATCTCATTTCTGAACCACCTATTACACTTTTGAAGGCCCTGGAGCGCCAGGACAATGGAATTACCCACAAAATGACCCCATTTTGGAAAGTTAACACCCCAACGTATAATCATATAGAGGCCCAACATCCAAGTAGCACTTCCAGGTGTTTTAGGAGCATAAATTACACATACCATTTTCTGACTACAATCACATTTCTAAGGCTCTTCAAATTTGTAAAACATAGCATGTACATACCAAATAACAAAAGATTACCTGTGGTTTTAGTAGTGCAGTGGTCCACAGAGGAGGGCATCGGTCCAGGCAGCAGGCAGGGATGTGGTCAGTGACAACAAAAGCAATCATCCAAGCAGCAGGCAGGAATATTGTCCATAGTACAGGCAGAAATACTGTCAGCACAGCCAAAGCATTGGTCCAGGTAGCAGGCAGAGATGTCAAGGCAGAAATAATATCCATAGTCAGTAGAGGCAGCAGGCAGCAATATGGTCAGCACAGCCAAAGTATTGGTCCAGGCAGCAGGAACAAACATGGTCCAGATAGTCCTGGGTCATTACAGGCAGCAATATGGTCAGCACAGCAAAAGTATTGGTCCAGGCAGTGGGAGGAAAGGTCCATAAAGTCCTGGGTCATTACAGGCAGCAATATGGTCAGCACAGCCAAAGTATTGGTCCAGGCAGCAGGAAGGACCATCAAGCTTAGGGCCAGGGGGACAGGGGTAGAGGCTTCTCCCACCCAAATGCTTTGAAGCCTCTGGGAAACCAGACCCTGTTCTAGAACACAGAAAACCAAACACTGGTTTTCTATACTACGAACGTTTTCTGGAAGCCCTCACATATGTGAGACCCCTGTGCACTAATGTATAAGAGCAAAAGATCAGTCCAAGTGGCAGGCAAAAACATGGTTGCTTAACAGGCCGAGGTCATACACTAGGAAGTCAGGCTAGGGTCAGTTAACGTGGTAGCAAGCAAATGATCCACACAGGTATTTGAAACGGGAAATGGCAGTCTATAGTCTATATGGGGAACTAATAGGTAATTTGTGTATGGTAATTTTTGAAACAATGTCCGATGCACAGGCCAGGTTGGGAGGGACAGTCGGGGCAATAATAGGTGGTATCTCTTCTGACGCCTCTGCTGGAGCATACACGGCATCTCTTCTGTCGTCTTCTTCCGGATTCTGTGGGGGGATGGGGAAGGGATAATGTTGCTCGTGGAGTCGACTCACACTGTCAGAGCGAATACTTTCTGGGACGGGTCCTTGCTGATAAATGAGGGCAGTAATCATTTTTTCAATGTATTTGAAGTAGGTGAGGGATTGGGTTTCGGAGGATTTTTGGCAACACACAAACTAATTATACATGGCCATATGAAAAAGGTGAAATGCAGCTTTCTTATACCAAAAACGGCACTTACGGGTAGATAAATAGGGCTGTACCATCTGGTCGTTTAAATCCACCCCTTGAATAGATTGTAGTCGTGGACGCATTTGGGCTTTACAACGGGGCCATGTCTTCTTTGGATCTCCACCGAGGTGTTATTGTGGATAGTGGAGAGGATGTAGACATCTTTCTTGTCTCTCCACTTCATGGCAAATACCTCTTCATTCCTCATGAAGGCAGATTCCCCGTTTTGTAGCTTTCGGGTGATGAGATTTTGTGGGAAGCCCTTCCTGTTTTTCTTGAAGGTGCCGCAGGCCAGGGTTGTCTTTTGATATAGATGGCGAAATAGGGGCAGGCTGGTATAATAGTTATCAAGGTATAAGTGGTATCCTTTTCCAAAGAGGGGGTATGCCAGCTCCCAGACAATCTTCCCACTGGTCCCAATATATGTGGGGCAATCACGGAGCTGGAGTTGGGAGTCTTTACCTTCGTAAATTCTGAAGGAGTACACATAGCCAGTGGCTCGATCGCACAACTTGTTAAGTTTTACTCCATACCTGGATCTCTTACTGGGTATGTACTGTTTGAAATTTAGCCAGCCAGTGAAATGGATGAGGGACTCATCCACACAGATATTTTTATCTGGGATGAAATCCTGGGAAAATGAATTAATTATGGGGCGTAACTTCGGGGAGGGCACTGCGAATTATCAGTAAAATGGAGGAAACGCATTATCATATCGTATCTTGTCCTGGACATGAAAGCTGAGTATATGGGCATGTGGTGGATTGGGTGGGTGGACCAATACCCATGGAGTTCATTTTTTTGTGTAATGCCCATCTTCAGTGTGAGGCCCAAAAACATTTTTAATTCATCCAGTGTCAGACGTGGCCAATGGAACATGCTGGCATAAGATGAAGTGGGATTGGCAGCAATGAATTGTTCTGCGTACAGATTGGTTTGGTCCACCATACTCTGTAGCAATTCGGGGGTGAAAAACAAATAAAAGTAGTCCAATGTGGCAAAATTTGTAGTGTCAACCTGCACACCTGGTTGTCCGGTGAAATTGGGACAACACGGGGTTTGCCAGGGCATCGGGTAGGAAGGACTGGGCCCGGGCACGGATTAGGGTTCTTGGGGTTGGGCGTGTAGTTCCAGTGCTAGTACTGGGCTCCTCTTCCTGGGGTCTGGTGCTGCTGGTGGTGGGCAGGTCTTCGGTTCTTGGGCCTAATTGTCTAATTCTTTTAGGAGGTGGGGCAGTTTCCTCAGCTGAATCAGACTCTGATCCACTGCCCTCTATTGGCTCATACTGTTTGATGAGAGCTCCCCGCTGCTCTCATCATCATGGCAAGAATTTCATATGCCTCCTCAGGGGTATATCCTCTTTGAGACATGATAGTGTGTCTGGTGAATATACTGATGGCAGTACTGATGGGTGGCGGTATTGGTGGTGGACCTGCGTTTAGCGGTACCGGTGGCTGTACTGGTGGCTGGCCTGTGTGGCGGTACTGATGGCGGTACTGGTGGCTGATCTGGTGATACAGATGGCTGCACTGGAAGCAGATTTGTTTAGTGGTACCGGTGGTGGTACTGGGGGCTGGCCTGTGTGGTGATATGGATGGCTGTTCTGGTAGCGGATCTGTTTAGTGGTACCGGTGGTGGTACTGGTGGCTGGCCTGTGTGGCGGTACTGGTGGCGGTACTAGTGGCGGATCTGGTGATACAGATGGCTGTTTAGTGGTACCGGTGGCTGGCCTATGTGGTGATACTGAAGGCTGTTCTAATAGCGAATCTGTTTAGTTGTACCGGTGGCGGTACTGGTGGCTGGCCTGTGTGGAGGTACCAGTGGCGGTAATGTGTAGCGGTACCGATGGCGGTACTTGTGGTGACAGATGGGCTGTGTGACAGATGGGCTGTGTGACAGATGGGCTGTTGACAGATGGGCTGTTGACAGATCCAAATGGTACTGGTGACAGGTCCTCTTAATTGGGGGGGTTGTGTTGTGCTGTGCACAGTAGTACAATACTGACTGACAAGACACTGAAATAACTCACTGATCCCTGCTCTGCTCTCTCCTCACACGATTGGTGTGTGAGGAGAAAAAGCAGGGATCACACAGTTACTGTCTTTTGTTTACATTTGTGACCGGCTGTGACTGGACACAGCCGGTCACATGGTAAACAGCCAATTTTATTGGCTGTTTACAGATCAGGAAAGCGCTGTGTCCAAGGGACACCCGCTCCCCCCTGATCACGTGGGTGCGCCTCTGGGCGCGCGCACAGAATGAACTTGTGGCGCGCTGCCGCTTACTTGCATGCTGTGATCGGCTGTGTCTTATACACAGCCGATCTTACGGTAAACAGCCAATTTAACTGAATACAAAAACACTGCGCTCAACAAAAACAAAATAAATGAATAAATAAATAAATAAATGGTAAATAGTAAATTGAGCAGCTGCTATGTAAATAAAAACTGTGAAATAAGTCTACTATAAATGGTAATAGCAAAAAGCAGCGCTAGAGTTAATTCATAAAACTCATACACATAAATATAAGGAAAAAGTGCTAGTGCAAAAATATCAAAAAGTGCAACACGTGAAAAACTATAAAAACGTGATCGTGAAAAAGGAATATAAATACACATACTCAAAATACTTAATTGAGATCGCGACGAAAAACGATAATGGTAAATATCATCTGAATAAAGTGTCAAAAATAAATGTATCGTCGACGAGTTAAATGATAAATGGTAAATAAATAAATAAATAAGTAAATAAAACAAAAACAACTCGCGTCACAAAAACATAAGTCAATTTAACCGACAAATGGCATTCTAGCCGACACATATTCTGTGTCGGCTAGTGTCGTACGTTCATTCGCCGTCGCGCGGTGTTCAAGTAAGACACGCGCGCGGGTCTCCGCGTGGGTGCACTAGTCCCCCCTCGCCCACAGGGAACCTGTGTCGCGAAAGGA
>BLSH010095888.1:1551827-1580526 GCA_018402905.1 Glandirana rugosa
GGGTGCGCGTTCACGCGCTCCCGTGCGCGTTCGCGCGCGTTCGCGCGCTCCCGTGCGCGGCACGCGCCGGAAACGGCACCAAATGGTGCCTATTTAAACCCTGGACATCCTGCACCAAGTTGCTGCTTGTTCTACAGCGTTCCAGACCTGTGGGCCTCAGCTCCCTACCTGTTCCTGTGTTTCACCTGTTTCCTGTTAACCCGGCTTGCTTTGACCTGTTGTCCGCTACCTGCATCGACCCCGGCTATCCACGACCATCCGCTTGTCTACTCCTCTGTACCTCCGCTGCCCGCCCGTTAACGAACCTTGCCTGAACTTGACGATCCGCTTGCCTAACCCTTTTTGTACCTTTCTGCCTGCACGTTGCCAACTCTGCTTGTACGACCATTCTCCTGTTTGCACGACCTGCTGGAATCTCACTACCACATCTGTGACCATCCAGCCCTCGTGCCATCCCGCACTCTCGGGCCTCTGTCTACACTACCAGGGGTCCTTGAATTGGGTGCGCAAGAGCGGTTGTTCCCTGCACAAGACAGACTCCACCATCAGGTACGTAACAGACCCTATAGATGAAAACATAGCTTCTGCCTTTCTTAGCAAAATTAAACTGCCAACTATTCCCCCGGACTTACTAGCTGAACTTAACGCACCTATCTCTAGTGCAGAAATATCTCTTATGATTAAATCCCTCTCTCCCAGTAAAGCTCCTGGCCCAGATGGCTATACCTCCAATTTCTACAAACTAGCCGAAAATACAATTCTCCCCCCTCTACACAATCTGTACCAACACATACTAAATGGGAACCCCTACCCCCCACGGGCCAACAAGCTCACATCAAACTAATCCCAAAGAAAGGGAAAGACCCGCTGGACCCCGGTTCCTACCTTCCTATATCTCTGCTTAATTTGGACTCCAAAATCCTATCCAAACTGATAGCCAATAGACTAGCCCCCATCATGCCATTACTCATCCACCCCTCCCAATCAGGCTTCACACAAGGTAGATCCGCCACCTTAAATATAAGAAAAGTTCTGGCAGTACTAGAGGCCGCCAAATCCAGACTTGATCAAGACTTAGCCATCATAACACTAGACGCGGAAAAATCGTTTGGTAATGTAAATTTCCATTGGCTAACGTTGGTGTTGTCTTCCTTCAGGTTCTCGGTCCCTTTTGCCAACTCCAAACCATGTACTCGAATCCCTCCGCAAACATAATGGCGGCAGGCCACATCTCAGATCGTTTTAATTTACATAAGGGGACAAGGCAGGGTTGCCCCCTGTCTCCACTCTTATTTAATCTGGCCATTGAACCCCTCTCCAAATTTCTTTTGTGTCACCCGGGTATGAAAGGAGTAAACATAGGCCCCCTAGAACTGAGACTAGCTTTATTCACGGACGACATTTTAATTTTCACCTCCAACCCGTCAGAAGACATGTTTTACATTCAAGAAACATTCCCTACATTCCGACTCTGTTCAGGTTTACGAATAAACTTTGCACAAAGTGAGATCCTTCCCCTTTTCTGCACACGTTCACCACCTTGGTCGGCCATATCCATTTTCACCATAGCTAAAACCCACATTACTTATCTAGGAATCAAAATTGGCAAAACACCCTCCTCGCTTTATCACCTAAATATTACTCCAACTCTGCAAAAAATCTCCCAGGAACTGAGACACTGGGCTAAGCTCCCCCTTTCCCTTTTGGGCAGGTGCCATCTCTATAAGATGGTGAGCTTCCTGAAACTTCTCTATCCTCTGCAAACACTCCCCCTCCTATTGAAACATAAAGACACCCAAATTCTGCACAAGGCCGTATCCACATTTCTATGGAGGGGACGCAAACCCTGCATCTCTCTACAAAAACTCTGTCTCCCTAAAGCTGGAGGTGGGGTCAATCTCCCAGATATCAGACTCTACAATCTCTCCTGCCTACTAAGAGTGGGGCTGGATTGGACAACAGGGAACTCCAGGTATTCCAACCTTGATATTAAACTATCTATGTCCTCATCCCTACTCCACTGTGGTATTAAGCATACTCCTTCCCATTTGAAACACAACCTGCTATTTAGGGATTACAATTATAGCATTGAGAGAGGTCAGCAAAAAACTCAAAGTTTCTCTCTCCACATCTATCCATCTCCCAATATGTGGCCATCCTCTGTTCCCACAAGGACAACAATACCCAGCCTTCTCCTCCTGGGCCAAGTCGGGATTAAAGAACTTCGCACAACTCTTCGACAACAGCACGGGCCGCCCGCTCCCACTCTCTCAAATCGTCCTCAATCACCGACTCCCATCCCAGCACCATCTTCATATCCACCAGGCAACAGTCTTTTTGGCGAGCCTATGCACCAGACAAAAATCTTCGCTTCAAAACCTCTCTAATTGCCTCTCTCATTGCTTGTAACCTACATAGAATTTCAGATATTTACAACCCCTTCTGAACACATATGGGCCCGAGTATACTAGGCTCCCCCTCAGGGACATGGAACAAAGACCTACACTCACCAGAAGCTCTCCACAACATTCTCCAAGGGCTAAAGACCACAAGAAAATACATCACCTACGAATTATGGAGAGAGCAACAACTAAAAATAATCCACCGGGCATACATACCGTTTGTAACGTCTAAGCTCCACCCCGAGGGGTCACTGTGCCCACTCTGCAAGTCCAACAGACCAACCCTTATACACAAACTTTGGTCATGTCCCGTGATCACCTCATTTTGGAATAAAGTGGAACATTATACATTATACACTTCAATAACCAACCTCAAACCCCATGGAAACATCTATGCACTACTTTTTGGAACCTAGACATCCTCAATGCTCATTAATCCAAACAACAAAAGCTCTTTCTCCAAAACAACAAAGCCTGTATCTCCATTTGCTATATGATGGTGAGAAGGGCAATCTTAAGGAACTGGATCTCAGATATCCCACCCTCAATCAAGGAGATGAAGACAGATCTAGTACAACTCCTGAAACTCAAAAAAATTGATTCCATTTTACCCAAAGATCACACTTCCTCACGTTTCCAAAAGAACTGGTCCTCCTTTCTGGAAGTTGAAATCCCTGCCTCACACAGGCAATACTACAAAAATCTTGCAATTTGTCAAGTCATGACAACGACTTTAAACTACAGGTAAGCCTACAATAAGGCTTACCTGTAGGTCCAGGAAATATTTCCTTAACCTGTATGGTTTAGGAGATATCCCCTGTATCTGCATGTGCCGACGTCATCGGCACATGCGCACTGAAGAATCGGCACCCGGGGTAGCCCAGAGTGCCATTTCTTCTGTATTCCTGCCGTAATTGACGGCTCCCATGCGCATGCGCGGGAGTGACGTCAGCGTGGCTCCACCAATCATAGCGCTGGAGCCCGCGCTGTGATTGGATGGAGCCGCAGACCCGGAAGAACGATGTCACTGGTCACAGCGGTGTGCCGAGACCGCTGCAACAGCTTCGTTCCTAGGTAAGTGTTTTTTTGGGGGTGGCTTTACAACAACTTTAAACTACATACATCAGTGAACATGATGTAATAAACACTGCTATCTACTGTTTGAAATTTTAGTACCAGAATCTTTTACTGCATTAACCACCCCATCAGCCAAATCCTTAGAAACACAAATCCTCACATTTGATTTGACCTGCTGGGGACAGAAATGTTTATCATCAACTAAATATCTGCTCTAATGCTTGATAAAAAAATATGAAGTCCATACTAAATAGTTCAATGGCCTTGTGTAAAGGATACAGACCATATCTTTTGTACAGCTCAATTTCACCGGCTAGCACCATAACTAACATAACTGAAACCTTCAGCTTAACACCAATCTTCTATCCACACCGTGAACTTTGCATATTAAGGTATTTCCCCTTTTATACACCATAAACAGGTAGCCCAAACACTGAAAAGCCTTCTTTACAGAAAGCATATAATTCTGGGACAAATCATTGGTGCCAAGGTGCACAACAACATCGGCATTGTGCCGCTGACTAGCTACCTTGACAATATTTAAAATGTGCCTTGTATAACCCCTAAAAGAAGCACCAGGTAAACACCTAACTTGTTTTGACACTTCCACACCATTTTTTCCAGAAACATCTTACAGTTACTCATTACTATTATAATTATGTGTTTATTTGTTTCCTTAATCTTTCTATTATCATTTTCATTTCTCCTTTGGTTAAAGAGTTTGTAAACCCAAAATTTCATATTCCTGACATGCACCATGTACTTGTATGAAAAATGATCCTGTCCTCTCTCTTACACTCACCCCCTCTCTCTCACCCACCCCTCTCACCCCCTTTCCCTCTCTCTCTCACACCCCCTCTCTCTCACCCCCCTCTCAGCCCCCCTCTCTTTTACTACCCCCTCTTTCTCACCCCCTATCTTTTTTTTCCCCCATCAGCTTGCTATTAGCCATCTGGGATACTGCCATGAATAGTTCATCTAGCTTAAGCGGGGCTTGAGCATAAGGGCATCCTGACAAGTGACCTGCGGTAGGGAACATTGACCTAGAAATTGGGCAAGCGTTTCCTCTGTAGGATGTACTTTAGACATGTAGATATCTTTAAAGAAATCCATGAACACTGTAGCTATCTGACTTTGATCACTAACTGTACCACCCTCAGTGTTTTGTATGGTATAGATATGCGTCTTACCTTGCTGAGCTCTGGCTATCACTGCCAATAAATGGCCAGTGTTCTCCCCTTCATTAAAATAGTTTTGTTGTATAAAAAATCTCTTATTTTCAGCCGCACTGATAGAAACCTGTTGATATAGTGTTTGGGCCTCCAACCATCTACACTCTGATTAGCCTCCACCTCACCTGCTTTTTGTAGCACATGATTCTCCCAGTCCTTGGTTTTGGTCTTGATATCCGAAATTTTCCTGATGATAAGGCCTCGCAAATGGGCCTTGAGAGTGTCCCATACTATCATGGGGGTAGTAGTGGCCCGATTAATGCACAAAAAATCTGTAAGTGCTTTTGGGATGGGGTCTTTTTCTGGGAACAGCATGAACCAAAAGGAATTAACTTCCATAACTTAGTCTTAGTAGTCAGAAGGAGATTGGCGCCAATGAGTAGAGGTGAGTGGTCTGAAATATTGCATGGAATGTATGTCACAGACAGAGTTCTAGCTTGAGCATCAGGGTTCCCCAAACACATGTCTGTACGTGATAAGCAATTATGTGAAGCCAAGTAACATGAAAAACACTTCATTGTAGGGTTCTTGTCCTTCCACATATCCCTCACACCCAGTTCATGAACCAACTTGGCAAAAGGAGTGTGACCAACCGTAGATGAACCGCCCCTAGATGGCACAGAGAATTGGTCCAGCCTCCTGTCCATCACAGTGTTGAAGTCTCCCAATACCCAGATAGGGACATTGGAGTTTTGTAGCACAAATTGAGCCAATTTAGTTAAACTGTCAGGGGAGAAGGGTGATGGAACATAAATATTTGCGATAATACAGTCTACTCCCGCCAATTTGCAATAAGAAATACATATCTACCTTGGTCATTGATTAATGAATGCAGAAGTGTGAAAGCCAATGTATTAGCTATTAGTATGCTAACCCCCCTAGAATATGCTGTGTGGGTGGAGTGAAACTGAGTACAGTAGCGGCCATGCCTAAGAGATGAGACAGTAGTGGACTGAAGGTGCGTTTCTTGCAAACACACTACTTCTGATTTATAATTTTTGAGGGTGGAAAACAACACCACTTGATTCACTCCATCACCCAGTCCCCTCACATTCCGTGAAATAAAATTGCATACATTTGCCATGAGAGATTCAAGAAAATATGCACTAAACAGTATAATACCTATCGCACGTCAGTCGCCCCATCGTCTAGAGCAGAAAAGGGTAGCCAAAGATGGCTTGGCATCAAGCTGTACAGCATGTAATCTTGCGTAGCAGGAATAATCATTTCAGGTGGTATCGATATCTACGTCATAAGTGTGTACATTGTCATTGCTAGTAGTAGTACCAATGAAGGTGCAATCCAGGCAGACAAGCGCTTTCAAAAATGCTTCGACCCTCGCAACAGGCAAGTGTAAAGAAAAAAACACATAAAGGAAAAAACACCTTGATAGTGTCATAGCTAGAAATTCTCCTTAGTGCTGTAGAACGGGTGCACAAGGAGCTAAAAAGAGAGAAACAAAACATCCACATAGGACAAGGAGGCTGGGGGGGCCCCAACATCATCAACTTGTTTAGAATCCGAAGGAACTTACAGCGGTTGTCATACCACCTTACAGGGAAAGTCGATTGTCCATTAAAGTTTTATCCAGCTTAACATCAGCTCCTTAAGACAAATTATGGGAGGTGTTTTTCTGTAAGGTATGTTCCACTCTGTCTAGCCAGTCAGAGGCAGTAGCAGGATTTTCAAAGAAACAGGGCTCATCACATTGCGTAAGAAACAACGTATTTTCTGAGGCGCCTTTTTACCTCAGTGAACTTGGCTTTTCTGCGTTGAATATCTGCAGAAAAATCAGGATAGAAAGAAATTTTCTTGTTATCAATTTTCATTAGATCTCCCTTGGTCCTGGCCAGCTTTAGCACAGTGTCTCTGTCTTTAAAATTAAGTAATTTGAAAACAAATGGTCGCGGTGGCTCTCCCGGCTTTGCTGGCTTAGCATGGACTCTGTGAGCCCATTCAACGGCAAACATTTTTGAGAATGAATCAGCTCCAAATGTATTGGTATATTGTGGGTCTCCAGAGGGGCGCTGCAATCTGTGAGCACCACCAATCCCAAGTCAAGTACAATGAAAAAAAACCCTGGTTGCGGGACTTTTGAGGTAGTGACACAGAACAGGTTTTTTTTTTTTATAAAACTAGAAGTTTATTGATACATATGAATAAAGAAATAAAAACATGGGGGGTTGGTTTGTATAACCCCTGCTCCAAACAACTAATGTCTGGTATAAAATAGAAATGACAAGAACATATATTGCACAATTACAAAGTTACACATGTAAATATGTTACATTCCTCAGTCCTACACATGAGGAAGAAGAACCCGACGCATTTCAGTTCCAAGCCTTTCGTCAGGGGCTTTATGCTGAATGACATTGAACTTGTCTACTAGCAATATGTGACTGTCTCAAAAAGTTTATGCACTTGGTGCAGTTCTCATTAGTATATTGACACACCGGGTAATCTGATGTCACTGCTAAGGTGGTGATACAGCGGAGGGATCCAGGATGAACAGCACCCATTTGTTCTGGGTGTTTTGTAAATCCTCCCTTGTGGTCAGTAAGAAAGATATTGAACTGTAGTAAGAATGCCAATTGGCACGTCAAAGGGATTAGTCCTATTTGAGCTGGATTCCTATAGGGACTGGTGTTTGTAAAGCACACTGAAGTAGACAAAAAAGATGAGGGGCAAAAATATCACCCCAAAACCACAGATTTTTCAAAGTGGCTAAAGTTCCTTTGTGTCCCTTTATGTCTCTTTATGTGTGAGGTTGCGGGATCTGCCGCAGACTCACAGGATAGGACAGTACCTCTGTGGAGAGATATGCCGTCCTCACGCTGGTCGGCTCCGCACTGATGGCTCCCTTTGACGTGCCAATTGGCATTTTTACTACATTTCAATATCTTTCTGGCTGACAACAAGGGAAGATTTACAAAATACCCAGAACAAATGGGATCCCTCTGCTGTATCACCACCTTAGCAGTAACATCAGATTATCCGGTGTGTCAATATACTAATGAGAACTGCACCAAGTGCATACAACTTTTTGAGACAGTCACATATTGCTAGTAGACAAGTTCAATGTCAAACAACAATTACATTTTCAGCATAAAGCCCCTGACGAAAGGCTAGGACCTGAAATGTGTCATTCTCTTCTTCCTCATGTGTAGGACTGCGGAATGTAACATATTTATATGTGTAACTTTGTAATTGCACAATATATGTTCTTGTAATTTCTATTTTATACCAGACATCAGTTGTTTGGAGCAGGGGTTATATAAACCCCTCACTCATGTTTTTATTTTTTTATTCATATGTATCAATGAACTTCTAGTTTTATAAAAAAAAACCCTGTTCTGTGTCACTACCTCAAAAGTCCCACAACCAGGGTTTTTTTCATTGCAAATGTATTGGTAAGCCAGTTTTCTATGAACGCCATTGGTTTCTTTCCTTCTGCCCTTTCCGGAACACCCACCGCTCACACATTGTTGCGTCTAAGTCTATTCTCCATGTCTTCGATGCGGGCGGCGTTTCCCGAGGTAACAGTTTGTACATGGTGTAACTCCCTCTGCAATGGCGCCACCTCATCCTCGTTGTTGATCATTTTATCCTCTAACGCAGCTGTATGGTCACGCGGTTTCTGCATGTAGTGCCTGACCAGGTTAATTTCCAGTTTAACTCCCTTTATTTCAGCAGTTAATGCAGTGAACCCTGTGTTGCAGGAGGTAATTGCAGCCATGATATCACACAGCGTGGACTCAGGGAAAGGTTCCTTATGCTGGGCTGGCAGGGCTGCAGGCGTTGAGGAGTGTGTACTTTCTGTGTCCCATATGGAGTTGTCAGCAGGGTCTTCATGCCAGGCAGGCTCCATATTTTCATCCTCCTCACTCTCCTGTTCCAGAGGGACTGCAGTAGCCTTTCTGGGTGCATCCTTGCCTGCAGGCTTTGAGAACAGATTCATTGCTGCTTCCTTTTCAGAGCACAGGGAGTGGGTGCCATTTTGGCCCACATGGTCCGCCATTGTCGGTGTTTCTTTCACCTTTTTAGACATCCTAATGTCAGGGGATTCAGTCACTGGAGTGTAGGTGTAGGGCAGACTGCCAGGAACTCGCCCAGGTTAAATGGAGCCGCTGGAGAGGTCTCAGAAAAAGGTCTTTCAGGATAACTGGACGGATCACCGGCAGAGCTAGTGCCCTGTGTGTTCTACACCATCAGCTGCAAGCCACGCCCCCACCCCTATCTTTAACTCCCCCTCTCTCTTTCATTCCCTCTCTCTCTCAGCCCCATCTTTCTCTCACTCCCCTTCTCTCTCACCCCTCTCTCTTACACTCACCCCTCTCACCCCCTCTCTCAACCCCTGCTCTCAGCACCCTTCTCTTTCACTCCCCCTCTTTCTCTTTCACTCCCCTCTCACGCTTCCCTCTCTCTCTCTCTCTCTCTCACACTTCCCTCTCTCTCTCTTTCACTCCCCCTCTCTTTCACACTCCCCCCTTTTACTCACCCCTCTCCCTCAACACCCCCACTCTCTCTCACCCCCTCTCTCTCTCCCCCTTTCCCTCTCTCTCACCCCACCTCTCTCTCACCAACCTGTCTCTCAGCCCCTGCTCTCTTCCCCTCTCTCTCTCACCTCCCCTTTCTCTCTCACCCCCTCTCTTTCCTGTGAATTGGACTAGTTAACTCCCGTAGGGGGTGAAGGGGTGAATTCATTAACAATGTTGTTAGTCAGTAAAGTGCAGCAAGAAGGGGTTAAGGTTCTGCCACCGGTCACTGGTGCATTAGTGAGCGTTGACTGTTATTTAACCCCTTTGTGCTGCATTAGTGGCACCAGTGTCAGTGTTAATTAACTCCTTTATGAATGGGTTAAAAAAAGCCAGTGGCCACAAAGGGTTTAATTAACTCCATCAATGTCCACCACTGGGCAGGGAATAAAGTAGAATTTCCAGTTTAAACTCAACTAGCCTTAATAATTTTCCCATTCCCCTTGTAATAACTATGCTGGCTAACCTGTGTAGAAAAAATGTAAACATCTATTTCAGGCTGCTCCAGTCCGGTCATGTTATCCCCTGTGTGAGCCAGCGGTGTATGCAGGGTAGAGGAGGGAGCGCCAACAACAGATAGGACATAGGAACCTATGGGTGATGTCACTGCTTCAGGCTTTACCAGCCATTGTCAAGCGCTCTCTCCTCTCCCCTGCAGTCACTGCTGACTAACACAGGGGAGTTATGTGACCAGACCAGAGCGAGATAAGAAAAGGTAAGTCCATAGGTTAGGGGGTGCAAATTACTTGCCTTGCCCCAGGTACTGACAACCCACGCTACGCCACTGCATTACCACAGTTTTGAGGGACTAAGGACCTTAACACTGCTGTGCTCAGGCAGTGTTAAAAGTCCTGTCTCACTTAAGCAAGTCTAGTGGAATTATTTTTCCCATTATAGGCATGAGTGGGGCCTCATGTCTATATTTTGCCTATGGCAGTTTTTTTCACAAAGCCTAGAGGCGTCTCTGCATGAGATCTCTTATTTCTGACTTACAGTATCTCACAAAAGTGAGTACACCCCTCACATTTTTGTAAATATTTTATTATATTTTTTCATGTGACAACACTGAAGAAATGACACTTTACTACAATGTAAAGTAGTGAGTGTACAGCTTGTATAACAGTGTAAATTTACTGTCCCCTCAAAATAACTCAAAACACAGCAATTAATGTCTAAACCACCGGCAACAAAAGTGAGTACACCCTTAAATGAAAATGTTCAAATTTGGCCAAAAGTGTCAATATTTTGTGTGGCCACCTTTATTTTCCGGCACTGCCTTAACCGACTTGGGCATGGAGTTCACCAGAGCTTCACAGGTTGCCACTGAAGTCCTCTTCTATTCCTCCATGATGACATCACAGAGCTGGTGGATGTTAAAGACCTTGCGCTTCTCCACCTTCCATTTGAGGATGCCCCACAGATGCTCAATAGAGTTTAGGTCTGGAGACATGCTTGGGTAGTCCATTACCTTTACCCTCAGCTTCTTTAGCAAGACAGTGGTTGTCTTAGAGGTGTGTTTGGGGTTGTTATCATGTTGGAATACTGCCCTGCGGCCCAGTCTCTGAAGGGAGGGGATCATACTCTGCTTCAGTATGTCATAGTACATGTTGGCATTCTTGGTTCCCTTAATAAACTGTAGCTTCCCAGTGCCGGCAGCACTCATGCAGCCCCAGACCATGATACTCTCACCACCATGCTTGACTGTAGGCAAGACACACTTGTCTTTGTACTCCTCACCTGGTTGCCGCCACACACGTTTGACACCATCTGAACCAAATACGTTTATCTTGGGCTCATCAGACCACAGGACATGGTTCCGGTAATCCATGTCCTTAGTCTGCTTGTCTGCAGCAAACTTTTTGCGGGATTTCTTGTGCATCATCTTTAGAAGAGGCTTCTTTCTGGGACAACAGCCATGCAGACCAATTTGATGCAGTGTGCGGCGTATTGGCTGAGCACTGACAGGCTGACCCCCCACCCCTTCAACCTCTGCAGCAATGCTGGCAGCACTCATACATCTATTTCCCAAAGGCAACCTCTGGATATGACGCTGAGCATGTGCCCTCAATTTCTTTGGTCGACCATGGCGATGCCTGTTCAGAGTGGAACCTGCCTGATAAATAACTGTATGGTCTTGGCCACCATGCTGCAGCTCAGTTTCAGGGTCTTGGCAATCTTTTTATAGCTTAGGCCATCTTTATGTAGAGCAACAATTCTTTTTTTTTCAGATATTCAGAGTTCTTTGTCATGAGGTGTTATGTTGAACTTCCAGTGACCAGTATGAGCGATTGAGAGTGATAACACCAAATTTAACACACCTGCTCCCCATTCACACCTGAGACCTTGTAACACTAACGAGTCACATGACAACGGGGAGGGAAAATGACTAATTGAGCCCAATTTGGACATTTTCACTTAGTGGTGTACTCACTTTTGTTGCCAGTGGTTTAGACATTAATGGCTGTGTATTGAGTTATTTTGAGGGGGCAGCAAATTTACACTGTTATACAGGCTCTACACTCGCTACTTTACATTGTAGCAACGTGTCATTTCTTCAGTGCTGTCACATGAAAAGGATATAATAAAATATGTACAAAAATGTGAGGGGTGTACTCACTTTTGTGAGATACTATAAATGTCAGGGATGATGTTCCAGGGCCATCATCTTTAACTCTTGAGTTTGGATACACTCTAATGCTTCTTTAATTCATGTTGGGTGAGCTGCAAAGCTTTTCTAAGGCTTAAAGCACAGTGGAACATAATATATAAAGAGGGATATTGAGGTGACACAATTTGTCTTGAGAAAGGCAGGCTGAAAAGTCATTGTTTATTAAACTATGCTGGAAATATCATCTTTTTGTAAATTCTACTTATTGCACCTGCTGCCTACTTCATATTTTACATATTTTTTTGTGGATTGCATCTGGGCCAATATTTCCACAAGTGTGTGCGGTTGTTCACCTTTACACAACCTGTTACCAGTCTAACATACAGTATATATATTTTTGTGCTGTGTGCACAATGATCTAATGGCACGGTTGGTGAACTTGTACACTAAGTGTAATGTGAGGAATTAGCTCAGTAGCAGGTTTTGCATGACTCCCTGGATGAGTCACAGCACGGTGAAAAAACTTAAATCAAGAAAGCAGGATCTTGGTGAAAGTAGTTTATTTACAAAGTGTGTGTTTACAAAGTGTAGGTATTAAAATGTCAAAATAAAACAAAAACAGAAAATGAACTCTTGCCACATTGGATGTCTAACTACAAACACATGAGTCTAACTACCTGTCCTGGAGCAACCTACTGCTGCCCTGGCACCTGGCTGTCACATAGACTTAATCTCACTACACAGAGAAGTTACTGTTCCCCAGTTTGTCATGTAATCCCTAAATAGCCTGGGAGAGTTATAGACCCCAGAGCACTTAGGTGTCCATTTATGATGCAGTGAAAAAAATCCACTGCTTCATTCTCTGGCATTCACAGAGCAGATCGTTCTCCTCTGTGTGTCAGCTTATGAATCCGTGTAGATTGCTTCACCTCTTGTTCAAACAGTGGAGAACGCCCACTGATATTGGAACCTTGTGAGACATGACAAGATTACAATATCGGAAATTCACAGAAACACTGAGATGCCGGTTTATTAAGCAGTGATAAATTATCACTGCTCAGTAACGGACATTCTCGGAGGAGACCGCCCACATGGTTTATACAATTATTAGGCCCCCCACATAATATATGTATATATAAACATGCACACACATTATATCAGGGTTTCTCAACCAGGTTTCCGTGGAACCCTAGGGTTCCTCCAGAGATTGCTAGGGGTTCCTTGAGCAATGAGCAATATTTGCCCCTTAGATGAGTTCCCGCTGACACCATTGATCTTTTTAGCTATCTGTAAAGGGGTAATTTTTCATAATGACCACAAGTGTAAGGAACATTCTTCCCAGTGACCATCACACTAATGTATCATGAGTTGTAGATATAGTACATTTTGGTAGGGGTTCCCTGAGACCAGAAAGTTATTTCAAGGGTTCCTCTGTGTTGAAAAGGTTGAGAAAGGCTGCATTATATATACCCGCCAAGGGTGGGTCCTGGACGGGTGCTATATAGCACCGATATTTGGTTTATGGTCCCTTTAAAGAAAGGTGGTAGTGCTCAGGGGGTCACCCAAGAGGGGTGAGAAGTTCCGGGAATAGCAAGATAACAGGGAGGGCTGACTCGCAGTTCTCCCTACATTGATAGAGAGGTAGTAGGGACCCTGAATTTCGGAGCCCCTGAAGTGATCTTCGGGTGGGATAGGGCCTCCACCCCTGACTACAGGGAAACCAGCACACACGGGGTTAATAGCCTCCAGGAAGCAGCTCTTAAGGAGAGGAAGTGGTATTAGCTGGTGTGTGAGGAGGAGCTGGGAGGAGACACCAGTGTTTTGGAGAGCTGCATGTGTTTGGAGAGCTGCATGTGTTTGGAGAGCTGCGCGTGTGCTGGGAGCTGCAAAAATACCTAACAAGGATTGTGCAAAGTCCTGGGTTGAAGAGCCTTCAACGAACTGTATGTTACTTTTACTTTTATTCTGTGCTGAAGACAAGCAGACTTTCTGTTGTTATGTTTCCGTTTTGCTGCTGAAAGCCTGATTTTGTTTTGCTTATTGGGAAATAAACACGCTGACTGTTTAAGTTTACCGGCTTTTACACTCAATTCTGTGAAGCTACATCTCCCCAACTTTACAATACATATATACACATATACAGGGCAGGGGGACATGGCAACTGTGTTGGGGGTCTGAACGAGGCAGGAGGAAGTCTATAATCTCCCTCCTTCCCGGGATCCTCTCTTCATCCCCCCAATTCACCACCTCTGAGCTGGTGAATGGGGGAGGGTGAATTCTGACACAGATCACCAGTGAAGTGCGGAGATCGCAGCTTCATAAACTGGCCTTTTCTGTGTCAGCCAGTTACAGCTTCTCCACGTGTAGAGATAATCAGCGGAGAACGTATTCTCCCCCCGTGGGATAAATATACCTCCTATCCTGTATCCTTAACTAAATACACTTATTAGTAACCAGGATTGTGACATTTAGCAAGTCATATTATTGGTCGTGTAGTATCCACAACAACACATGTTGTATCCAATAAGGCTTACCTATAGGTACTGTAAATATCTCCTAAACTTGCACCATTTAGGAGATATTTACTGTACATGCAGCTGGTGCACCGGCGCACGCCCTCTGAAGGAGCGGCATACCAGTGCCGTTCCTTCAGAGTCCTGTGAGTCCTGTGCCGTAAACAACCAACCCGAAAGGAAGACCGGGTGAAGATGGAAGCACCTTCAGCGGTGACAGCGAGCTGCTGGAAGGTTTCGTTTTCAGGTAGGCTTCACATGACCTGCTAGTATGCAATGCATGCTAGCACATTATGACATTGCCTTTCAGGTAAAAAAAAAACAAAAACACACAGTGTTTTATTACCGCTTTAATTGTATTAATCTATTCTTGCATGTAATTAAGCATGTATTATATTTTTTAGTGTGCATAAACCTTTTTTTTCTTTTGTCTATGAAATTAATGTTGGCTAAACACTGCACACAAAGAGCAAGGTGTTATTGACTGAATATCGATCTACTGATGGCAGTCTTATTTTTTTTTGTTGAATTTTTTCAGGTATGAATTACAGATTTAAAAATAAAACCTGCTCTGTAAGAACACATGTACAAACTGCAACTACCATCCCTTTCTACCCCTATCCCCTCCACAGGCAAAATACTAGTACAGGAAATCCAGGTAAGCGCAATGGATTAAGTGACATGTAGGTGCATCCAGTGTGGCAACCTTAGCCACTTCAAACCCAGAGGTAATCTATACCTCCAATATGTGTCAAACCTGTTCCACCCAGTAGGCAACCACATACCACCTACAGCCCCTGAACACAACAACACTCACCATCCAGGGAATGGATGGTAAATCCAACCACCTCAAAGCCTAACTGAGGAAACAGGTACAGTCACTTACAGAGTTAGGCAGGAAATTGCTCTGTAGAGAGCCAGCAGTTCCATATTATTCGTATATAGCTTTATAGAGAGGAACAGCCGGATTGAATAAGGTCTTCCAAAAATTCCAGTGATGGTGCCATAGACTTTTTCAAAAGGAGTGCATTAGGCTTTTCGAGCTGTTAAAAAAGAATGCTGAGCAGAATCTGTCAGTGGTTCTCAACTCCGGTCCTCGGGACCCACTAACAGGTTTGCAGGATAACTCAAATACATCACAGGTGATATAATTTTCTGCTCAGTGATTGCAGTATTCTAGTCTGCATCTCCCCAAGGTAATACCTAAAATCTGGCCTGTTGGTGGGTCCCGAGGACTGGAGTTCAGAACCACTGATCTATGTAGTGTTTTTTGGTGCCAATCTCTCCACCAGTTCCAGGAAGCACACAGATAGGTGGAGAGGTACATTTACTGCAGAGACTTCATTGATAAACTGAACAACCCCCAAACAGTACTCCTGGATTGCAGGACAGTTCTAAAATATATGCATAACATTGGCAGGGGAATGAGTACATCTCCAAAATTCGGAAGGCACTTCTGGATTACCCACTAACTTGACAAGAGTATAGTATATTCTACATGAAATCTTTATTGGAAGAGATATCTCTTGCAGACTAGTTAAAATGGATAGTCCTACCCATCCATTCAATCTTCTCTCTGTAGATCAGGAGCATCTCTAACCCAAAGGTTTCTACATCACCTGACTGAGGTGGAGTGAGGTTGGAAAAATCTCTATCACTATATATACTAAACAGAAGCTTCCACCAAGTCATTTTGGGTAATCATTCAAGATGAGAGTGTTGAGTCACTAGACCTACTGAGCCTAATTGGGCTATAAAGGCATGGCAAAACTGCAGATAGCAGAACAAATAGGAATTAGGGACATCTAGGCACACTTTCAGATCCTCAAATGTGAGGAGTATATTGTGATGCAGTATATTCCCCAAAGTCTAAACACCCTTAGCTGTCCAGATCACTTTCCTGTCAGGTTTCTGACAAGTGTAATAGTCTGGGGTTTCAACACAAAAGTATACAGAGATGGTGCTGTGCCCTGAGGGCAGATGATATGATGGATTTGGTGACACACTGCCAGGTTCACCTTCATAAAAGTCATCCATACATAGGTGGCGCATGGCCAGACAAATGTAGCCGCATCCTCTTTATCTTGGAGCAACCATCTGCATCTGTATCAAGACCAGAGGACTTCTTTTGTATATTTCTGTACCAATGCTAAGGTACGTGCTCCTTGTTATTGAGCCGTATGTTTAGGAATTTTGACAACTATTACTGATATACATGTGTTACCTATTTTAGTGTGCTATATTGAAGCAAATTTCCTGAAGAAACGGGTTAAAGTTCCCCGCGAAGCGCAGTCTGCGTCGGAAGGGTCAAACATGTCACCCATCCCCCACTAGAGTGGGGCTGGTGAGACCACACTACAGAAGAGTGTTACAGTGTTCTGTTTGTTTTTATCATGTATCATATGTGTTGTCTTATATTTTTCATGTTTTACATTGTACAATAAACTTTTGATATTTTTATACAACAAATTAGGTACCGCTATAATCCCTTATAACTAGTGGTAGGGTATTTTGTACAGTAAAAAACTGGTTAAGGGCAATAAAATCAATCAGATTATTTGTGCAATCTGCTGAAGGGAAAGGTCTGAATCTGCCATTTCTTTTTGCTATTGAGTCCACTGGATGGATATGAGATATTCCTCTATTTATGTTTTGGCCAAAAAAAGCACTAACTGGTTTAGGGTTTGTAGAACTACTGTCCATGAGGGTTCTAGTTCCTAAAGGAACAAGAGAAGGTCATCTGAGTAAAGACATAGTGTCAGGGCTGGGCTCAGCCCTCCCTTCTCAGAGCTCAGGCTGCTCAGCTGTCAGTTAATTGCCAGGACTCATCATTCCACAGTGACTCACCTAATGATTATATCCTGCTTGTCAGTCAGCCTTACTGGCTATTTAAACTGCCTGGATCAGATCTTCTGTGCCTTCGCCTTGGTCAACCTATCCGGATACTCTCTGCTGTGTTTTCCTTTTAAAGACCTTTGCCTGGCTGACTTCCCTTCTGGTTCCTGATTCTGTTTGCTGCTTCTGACTATGCTGATGTCTGGATTCCTGTTTTACTGGCTTGTTTTGACTACCGAACCCTGGCTATGTTTTGACCACGTTTATTCTGTTTGTACTATTTTACCATTTTATTAAAAAGTGTGATTTTTACTGCACTTCTGTCTCAGTCTGATTCATGGTTTCAGACATTAGGTGAAGGCCATGTATTCAGAAGACGCAGGCAATCCACTTGCTGATAATATTTTTTTCCAGATTGGATGAGCAGGATCACCTCTTGGATCAGTTTGCCATAGTGTTACAGAAGCTCCGCTTCCCCAGCGATTTGGGGGCGATCCAGTGCAATGCAGAGGGTTTCTCAACCAGGTTGGGGTATACTTTAAAATGTTGCCCCAGGCGTTTCCCACGGACAGAAGCAAAGTATGCTTTGTTATTTCTTTTCTTTCTCAGAGAGCTTTGGCCTGGGCAAACCCTCTATGGGAGATGCTAAAAACCTGTCATTCTGAGTTACCCAGAGTTTTTGGCTTCCTTTAAAAGGGTATTTGATGTTCCCGCATGCTCCACTTCTGCTGCTAAGAGCCTCATGTCCATCAGACAGAGTATGAGAACTGTTGTCGATTACGCCATTGAATTCTGTACTCTGGCAGCAGCATTTGCTTGGAACAATGAGGCCCTTGTGGATGCTTTTTCTCATGTTCCCTTGGGTAACATCAAAGATGAGATAGCAGCCCGAGGCATACCCACTGAGCTGGAGAAGTTGATCATGTTTGCCATTCTCATTGACTCCAGTCTCCAAGAGAGACCTTCCTTTAAGGAGCGCTTGTGGAAGCCTCCTGTACATTTGGCTCTGAGCTTTGCAGTCTCACCCTTTCCTCCCTCACCTCCCATGCCTTCTGGTACTGAGTCGGCCAGTGAAGTAGAACCCATGAAGTTGGGCTTCACACGTCTCTCTGCGGATGAGAGGGCCTTTAGGAGGAGGGAGAGATTGTACCTTTATTGTGGCTAGGCAAGTCAATTTTTTAAGTCTTATCCTACCCGTCCAGGAAACACCTGCACCTTGGGGACTTGTAGGGGACAGACCTTAGGTGGCATTGTTTCATCTCCAGTCATCCTGAAGGATAAGCCCTTGGTTCTGGTTACCCTTTCTTGGTCCGAGTCGTCCACGGAGATGCAGGCTTTAATTGACTCTGGGCCTGCAGGCCTGTTTATAGATGGTGCCTTTGTGTCTAAGGACTCGATTCCGCTGCAGCTTCATACCACTCTACTTGCCATTGAGGCTGTTGATGGGGGACCTCTACAGCCTGCCCATGTGACTCATGAGACTGCTCTGTTAACCATGGCCATAGGGGCTCTTCACCATGTGATAATTAAATTCCAAGTCATTTTCTCACCTCATTTCCTGGTGGTTATTGGTTATCCTTGGTTACAGAGGCAGAACCCCTCTTTTAATTGGCTTTATGCTGAGGTTCTTTCCTGATCTCCACAATGCAGTAAGACATGTTTTCAGAAAGTGGCTAAGGTCTTGTGCACCTCTTCACTCTTTTCCCTGCCGGAGGAGTACTGCAAATTTAGTGATGTCTTTGATAAAGGTCAAGCCGGTAGTTTGTCTCCACACCGGTCTTATGATTGCAGAATTGACCTTCAACCTGGTGCCATACCCCCTCATGGCCGGGTTTACCCTTTGTCTCTTTCGGAGTATAAAGCCACGGAGGACTATGTTGCCAACGTACTTTCTCGAGGATTCATCCACAAATCCTGGTCTCCTGCTGGTGATGGTTTCTTCTTTGTGAAAAAGAAGAGTGGCAAACTGAGACCTTGTATCAATTATGGGGGTCTAAATTGCATCACCATTAAGAATGCTTATCCTATTCCGTTGATTACAGAGTTATTTGACCGTTTCAAGAGAGCAACGGTTTTCCCGAAGCTTGGTCTGAGAGAGGCATACAATCTCATGAGTATCAAGGAGGGCGATGAATGGAAAACTGTGTTTAATACCAGGACAGGCCATTGCGAATACCTCATAATGCAGTTTGGTCTTTGCAATGCTTCGCCAGTTTTTCAGGAACTCATGAACAAAGTCCATTGAGATTTGTTGCAGCAATGTGTGGTGGTTTATCTCAACAATATCCTCATATATTCCAAGTCCCTGGAGAGCCACCACACAGATGTCTGCCGTGTGCTTCAGAGGCTGAGAGACAATAACCTGTATTGTAAATTAAGGAAGTGTGAGTTTCATCGTGAATAAGTTAAATTTCTGAGTTATGTTATTTCCACTGCTGGCTTTTCAATAGACCCAGAGAAACTATCGGCAGTTTTACAGTGGCCCCGACCCATTTGTTTACGTCCACTACAACGTTTTCTTGGCTTTGCCAATTATTATCAGAATTTTATTCACAACTTCTCGTCTCTAGTCAAACTCCTGACTGATATGACCAGAAAGATGGTAACTCACAGAATTGGTCTCTGGATTTCATTAAAGTCTTTGAGTCTCTCAAAATAAATCAATACCTGAGTGCAGAGCTTCAACTGATGTCTAAACCTGTGTAGTTACTATCACTTATGCATAAAAATGTTAAGCAAATACATTAATAAACATAATTTATAAATGCAAATATGATCATATGTGCAAATTAGTGCCAGTAAACAATATAACAGAGAAGTACTCATGTGCATAGAAAGTCTTTTTTGTTCCACTGAAAATAATGATGAATCTTCCTTATAACGTATATATCTCACTGTCACACAGTGTGCCAATATAAAATATATAAAGTAAAAAAGTAGTCCAATAAAGTGGCCTTGTGCAGAAAAAAATCAATTAAAAATGCAAGGAATCTGCTATAGAATCCTCAAACCACCACCTCTAAATCGTGCTATAAAACACCTCCACCAGATGTGCCCTCACCTTATGGGCATAAATTACATGCCTGTTGTAAGCAACCACTCAGGTGTAGCTGAGATATTGGCTCTTCATCTCCGCTAAAGCAATAATGCCAGACATAGTGCTTACCAGTTTAAACACTTTATTCTCTCAAATAATAGCCAATAAAACACTCACATGCAGTCAGATAAGAATGCGCCTTTTAAATAATACACAGTTCTTCAGTGATTTCACCTATCCGTAGGATCTGCAGCTCCCTCAGATCGGTAGATATCTCCTGTCCACTGCTAGCATATATGATCCATAGCATCCATCGACTGTGCTGGCTCCTCCTATCGATTTTGTCACACCTCGTGACTTGTACAGGGAGATCTGGCAGGTCCATGGAAGTGTAAGCATTATAAACAAATCACCGCAATTTTGTTGTAGTCTGTCTTTCTGATTAGCGGTGGCCATTTTCCAAGAGATCATCATATACCAACAGGCTTCTATATTACGGTACTTTTTACCTTTGGTAATCTGGTATAAGTGTTCTTTTATCCTTTCATGCATTCATATTTTGGTTCTGCCTATACACAATTTCTCGCATGAGCATTCAGGGCGTAAAATCTTTTATGTTATACTCCCTACCATTGAATGGATTCATAAAACGTTTCCTCCTTTTAATATTATTGGGAATTGCTTTACAGCTATAGCACCTACCACAACCATAAAACCCTTCATAACAAACATTGCTACATCATTTAATTTAGGTGGTTCTATAACATTTTTGACCACCTGATCGCGTAAGTTAGGGGCCCTTTTATATACAAATTTAGGTATTTCCGGGATAATCCTGCTTTAATACCCCCCAGTGTCTATGGATGATATTTTCAACCTGTTTGTATTGACGGTTGTAATGCAGAACCATAGATAAGCTAGGCTCACTCTTATGGAGCCCCTTATCTTTCAACGGTTCATCCCTACAAAGTAAACCAACCTCCTTCCTTTTATCCCCTATAAAACTGCCATCATAGCATTTTTCCAAAAACTTTTTAGCCACCGGGCTGGATTGTTCCTCATAATCTGTCTCTTGGGTGCAGTTCCTTTTCATCCTAAGGAACTGCCCCTTAGGCACATTTACCAACCACGGTGTGTGGTGGCAGCTGTTGTGGGGAATGTAAGAATTCCTATCCATCTTTTTGAAAAACATTATAGCTTCTATTTGCCTCTTTTCATTAATTCTAGATCTAAGAAAAGTATGTGTTCTTAATTATATTCCCATGTTAATTTAATATTCTTGTTGTTATCATTCATATTGGTAAGGAACAGTTTTAAAGATTCCTCGTTGCCTTCCCAAAAAATAATGAGGTCCTCAATGAATATATTATACAACCTGAGCTCCACAGGGGGTTGAATTAAAACATTTTCCTCTTCCCATTTTGCCATATACAAATTTGCTATGCTAGGAGCAAATTTGGCCCCCATGTCTACGCCAGAAATTTGTAAATAAAACTTGTCCTGGAACCAAAAATAATTATGTTTAAGACAAAATTGGAGGCAATCTACTATAAACTTCTTATGTGTTCTATCTATATCTTGAATTCTTATTAAAGCCCATTTTGCTGCATTAATGGCTCCATCATGGTCAATGTTGGTATACAAAGAAGCGACATCTGCAGTGACCATGATGGTGTCCTAGTATTGTTAATGATTTGTAAAATGTGCTTTGTGTCTTTAAGATATGCTCGGGTGTTTTGAACTAATGGTTGTAGGTGACAGTCTATATACTTTCCTAATCTGGAGGATAATGATTCTCTTCCATTGATAATTGGTCTCCCAGGAGGGTTTTTACTATCTTTGTGGATCTTGGGTGTTGCATATATTACTGGTATCCTACATGTATCAGGTATGAGGTATCGCTCTTCCTTATCATTGATTACCCCTTTGTCTTTCCCTTCTTTAATAAGTTGTTCAAGTTCTTTTTTGTATGCCTTAGTGGGGTCCCCTCCCAATATTGTATATGTTCCCTCATCACTGTAGTAGATCTTCCATCACTTTATTATATTGGTCCTTATTCCAGATCACTGCAGGCCTGATTACTAACTCCTTACACGCTTAAAGTTCTTTGATACCATCCTTTATATGTTTTTTTTCCCAAAGGTTTCTTAATGTTTAATGCTTCTAAATCTGAGTAACCAGTTTTTTTTAAACATATCCACATGTTGGTTGTTCTGCATTTGTGGGTTAAATACAGATTTATTATGAAGTTTAGTGTACACTCTCTCATTTTTTTTCACCTCATTTCTTTTGACCAGATTTAATGCATAACATTTCTGTATATTAACATAGTTAATTTCAAATTAACTTTTGGATCCCTATATATGTTTCAAACATATTACTTTTTTGGGTGCAAATTTCAGTCCTTGGTCCAAAACCTGTAATTCTTGTTTAGGGAGGTTTATATCACTAATGTTGAAAATCCCCTCACCTAGTACTCTCTTGGCCTTTTGGACCTTCCTCCCTCCCCTGCATCCCCTTTTAGCTCTCCTTCTCTCGGGGGTTCCTTCTGTATGGGTGAATTCCTGTAGGGCAGGGATATGCAATTAGCGGACCTCCAGATGTTGCAGGACTACAAGTCCCATGAGGCATAGCAAGACTTTGACAGCCACAAGCATGACACCTAGAGGCAGAGGCATGATGGGACTTGTCGTTTTGCAACAGCTGGAGGTCCGCTAATTGCATACCCCTGCTGTAGGGTGTGTTCCCTCCTTAGTTGGTGATCTCTCCTCGCATAAGATCGATAATGATACCAATACTAACAATGATGTTCAGGAATTATTTAGAAAAATAGGGCTTCTGATGGATAATAGGGATGGGCCGTAAACCCCCGGTTCGCATCAGAACATGCGAACAGGCAAAAAATTTGTGCGAACATTCGAACACCGTTAAAGTCTATGGGACCCGAATATGAAAAATCAAAAGTGCTCATTTTAAAGGTTTATATGCAAGTTATTGCCCTAAAAAGTGTGTGAGGACCCAGGTCCTGCCCTAGGGGACATGTATCAATACAAAAAAAAGTTTTCAAATTGATCACTTTTTCAGGAGCAGTGATTTTAATAATGCTTTAAGTGAAACAATAAAAATGAAATATTTCTTTAAATAATGTGCCTGGGGGGTCCCTTAGTCTGCCTGTAAAAGGGCGCACCTCTGTGCACCTTACGTTTGACTCAAACCGCGGGCCCGTCCCTAATGGATAAGAAGATTAACCTATGGTGGGACATTGTCTCACTAGATCAGTATATTAAAAAGGATATGATCCCTAAAAAGTTCAGATGGGAGATTCCCATCAATGATGGATTAGAGGAGGAGGAAGATATTACTGAATGGTATAACTTTTTTCACACGAAAGGGAAGGAAGCCCTAATATTTGTAAAAAAGAGGAAACAAAAGGAAAATGTTGAACATAGAAAATAGTATTAAAGAGCTTAAAGAGTATGGGTATATGCAAAGGATGTCAAAAGAGCTGGGACCACATCAATACAATAGAGATAACTGACAAGGATGGAATGAAGGGGGAAGGAATTGGAATGATAGGGCACCATTTAATATATATGGCAGTGGTATTGAATTAAAATTCACCAAGGTCCGGTGAGCAAAATTTTCTTCCAGCAGAGGTCCGAATATCATGTCAGTACTAGAGTTGAGCGAACACCTGGATGTGCAGGTTCGGCGTTGGGCACTGAACTTGACCCGAACTTGACCCCGGACGCCGAACCCCATTGAAGTCAAAGGTGACCCGAACTTTTGGGCACAAAAATGGCTGTAAAAAAGTCCTGGAAAGGGCTAGAGGGCTGCAAAAGGAAGCAAAATGGGGGTAAGAGTAGGACAAGTGCCCTGCAAACAAATGTGGATAGGAAAATAACTTAAAATCACATAAAAAAAAATAAAAAATGGAGGAGGAGGTGGAGGAGGTGGATGGACGTGGATGTGGAGTGGGAGGTTGAGGAGGCGGTGACCGTGGTGGTGTAGGTGGAAGTGGCGGTGGAGGAGGTGGTAGCCAACACTGTTTTTTGTTTGTTTGGTTTATTTTTCTAATTGGGGTAGCCCCCAAAATATTGAGACATATTAAAAAAAAAAGTATACCAATGGCTGTGTGAGGCCGGTCAAAATGTCTATTCTGCACAAGGTACAGACAAGTTTTGTCGGATCCATGCCTGGTTTATTTTAATAAACGTTAGCTTGTCCACGTTGGCTGTGGACAGGCGGCTGCGCTTGTCTGTGATAACGCCCCCTGCCGTGCTAAACACGCATTCAGACAATACACTGGCTGCAGGGCAGGTCAGCACCTCCAAGGCATAAAGGGCAAGCTCAAGCCATGTGCCCAATTTGGAGACCCAGAAATTGAATGGGGCAGACCCATCAGTCAGTATGTGTAGGCGTGTGCACACATACTGTTCCACCATGTTGCTGAAATGCTGCCTCCTGCTAAGATGTTGCCTATCAGCTGGTGGTGCTGTTTGTTGTGGTGTGCTGCTGACAAAGCTTTTCCACATTTCGGCCATGCTAACCCTGCCTTCTGAGGTGCTGGCGGTGCCACAGCTGCGTTGGCGACCTCCTCCTTCCCCTCTGCCTTCGCCTTGTGCTTCCAATGAGCCCACAATGTAATTTGGGAATGCCATCAGCAGCGCGTCTACCAGCGTGCGCTTGTAGTCGCGCATCTTCTGATCACGCTCCAGTGAGGGAATTAAGGACGGCACGTTGTCCTTGTAACAGGGATCCAGCAGGGTGGCCACCCAGTAATCAGCACAAGTTACAATGTGGGCAACTCGGCTGTCGTTGAGCAGGCACTGCAGCATGTAATCGCTCATGTGTGCCAGGCTGCCCAGAAGCAAAGACAAGCTGTCCTCTGTGGGAGGTGTATCATCTGTGTCCTCCGTATCCTCCCAGCCACGCTCCAGTGATGCCCACTAGCTGTGTTGGGTGCCACCCTGCTGTGAACACGGTTCCTCCTCCTCCTCATCATCATCCTTGTCCTCCTCATCCTCCAGAACTGTGCCCTGGCTTGAAAATGTTTTACCTGGCCTATGCTGGTGCAGGAACCCACCCTCCGAGCCACTTGTGAATGACTGGCCTGATAACCGTGGAAATGACCCCTCTTCCTCCTCCTCTTTCTCCTGTGCCACATCCTCTTCCATCATCGCCCGAAGTGTTTTTTCAAGGAGACATAGAAGTGGGATAGTAACGCTGAGAACAGCGTCATCAGCACTGGCCATGTTGGTGGAATACTCGAAACACCATAATATGGTACACAGGTCTCGCATGGAGGCCCACTCATTGGTGGTGAAGTGTTGCTGTTCCGCAGAGCGACTGACCCGTGCATGCTGCAGCTGAAACTCCACTATTGCCTGCTGCTGCTCGCACAGTCTCTCCAGCATGTGCAAGGTGGAGTTCCACCTTGTGGGCACGTCGCATAGGAGGCGGTGAGCAGGAAGGCCGAAGTTTCACTGCAGCACAGACAGGTGAGCAGCAGCAGGGTGAGAACGCCAAAAGTGTGCACAGATGGCCCGCACTTTTTGCAGCAGCTCTGATATATCCGGGTAGTTTTTTAGAAATTTCTACACCACCAAATTCAGCACATGCTCCAGGCATGGATGTGTGTCAAACCAGCTAAGCCCAGAGCTGCTACGAGATTTTGCCCATTATCGCACACCACCAGGCCGGGCTTGAGGCTCAGTGGCAACAATCACTCATCGGTCTGTTGTTCAATGCCCTTCCACAGCTCCTGCGCAGTGTGGGGTTTATCCCCCAAACATATCAGTTTTAAAACAGCCTGCTTTCGCTTCCCCCTGGATGTGCTGAAGTTGGTGGTGAAGGTGTTACGCTGAGCGGATGAGGAGGTGGTAGAGGAGGAGGAAGCGGAGTAGGAGGAGGAGGCAACAGGAGGCAAAGAGAAATGCCCTACAATCATGGGTGGCGGAAGGACATGCGCCAAACTGCTATCTATCTCAGGCCCACCCGCCACTACATTTGCCCAGTGTGCAGTTAGCGAGATATAGCGTCCCTGCCCGTGCTTACTGGTCCACGTATCAGTGGTAATGTGGACCTTGCCACAGATGGCTTTGCGCAGTGCACACTTGATCTTGTCCCCGGCTTTTTTGTGCAGGGAAGGGATGGCTCGTCTGGAAAATTAATGGTGGCTGGGAACCACGTACTGTGGGACAGCCACCGCCATCAGGTTTTTAAAACTGTCCGTGTTCACCAGACAGAATGACAGCATTTCAAAGGCCAGGACAGTGGCAGACATGGTGGCTTTGCTGTCACATCGTCTGTTTGCTGGGTGGTAGGTGACACTGGCACTGTAGAGGTGGAGGAAGAGGCCGAGGCAGCAGCAGAAGAGGAAGCAGGAGGAGCCCAAGACCTTTCTTGGATTTTGGGGTACTTATTCCACTGCAGCAAGTGCTTTGCATTTAGATGCCAGGTCATGCAGGTTGTACTCAGGTTTAAATCATTTATGCCTCGCTTCAGGCTCTTATTGCACAGCATGCAAACCACTTGTGTCTTGTCATCAGCACATTGTCTGAAGAACTGCCACGCCAGGGAACTCCTTGAGCTGCCTTTGGTGTGTTAGATCCCTGGGTGCGGAGGGTAGTAGCAGGCATACTGTCTAGGGGATGGTCACTCTGCTTTTGCAACCTGCTTCCTCTTTTGCTGTGCTGGTGCCTCTGTGCGACCACCACCTCTTCCTCCAAACTGCACGCGTTACTCGCATAACCTTCATTCCATGTGGGGTCTAGGACCTCATCATCCTCCACATCATCTTCCACCCACTCTTCCCCACTGCCCTCCTTGTCAGTCTGCACACTGTACAAAGCCGCAGCAGTTGGCACCTGTGTTTCGTCATCATCATCAGAGACGTGCTGCGGTGGTGTTTCCATGTCCTCATCCTGCAACAGAAGTGGTTGAGCATCGGTGCACTCAATTTCTTCCACTTCTGCGGCAGGGCTATGTGGATGGTCCATGGAATGCAGACCAGCAGAGTCATCAAAAAGCATAAGAGACTGCTGCATGACTTGGGGCTCAGACTGCTTGGCTGATTTACAAGGGGCTGAGGTGAAAGACAGATGGCCATGGGGTTCAGGTGCCAACTCTGAGCTTTCAGCAAGGGACCGGGTGGGAGACAATGTGAAGGAACTGGAGGCATTGTCAGACACCAAATCTACTATCGCCTGTACTTCTTCTGGCCTCACCATTCGTTGAGCGGCATTCGGGCGTACCATATAATGTTGAAGGTTCTGTCGGCTACTCGCACCCGAGGAAGGTGTTTCACTTGTGCGTGTAGCTGGCACAGATTGACCACGTCCTCTCCTTGCAACAGGAGCTTCACCAACACCACCAACACCAGCAGCACCAGCAGCACCACGACCACATCCCTTATTATTATTATTATACAGGATTTATATAGCGCCAACAGTTGACTCACTTTTTTTTTTAGCAAGAAATGCACAGCAAGGTGCAAATGTACTACGTAGCACTATTTATTACTAAAAAAAAAAAAAAATTAGATTTTAGAACACTAATCGGTCACCAACCTCTCCCTATAGCAGTATGAGATGATTTTAGAACACTAATCTGTCCATCACACCAGCACCAGGAACATCTCCCTATAGCAGTATGAGATCATTTTAGAACACTAATCTATCCCTCACAGCAGCAGCAGGAACCTCTCCCTATACCAGTATGATATGATTTTAGAACACTAATCTGTACCTCACACCAGCAGCAGGAACCTCTCCCTATACCAGTACGATATGATTTTAGAACACTAATCTGTCCCTCACAGCAGCAGCAGGAACCTCTCCCTATAGCATTATGAGAAGATTTTAGAACACTATTCTACCCCTCACAGCAGCAGCAGGGACCTCTCCCTATACCAGTATGATATGATTTTAGAAAACAAATCTGTCCCTCACACCAGCAGCAGGAACCTCTACCTATGCCAGTATGATATGATTTTAGAACACTAATCTGTCCCTCACAGCAGCAGCAGGAACCTCTCCCTATAGCAATATGAGATGATTTTAGAACACTAATCTATCCCTCACAGCAGCAGCAGGAACCTCTCCCTATAGCAGTATGAGATAATTTTAGAACGCTAATCTGTCCCTCACAGCAGCCCCAGGAACCTCTCCCTATAGCAGTATGAGATGATTTTAGAACACTAATCTGTCCCTCACAGCAGCAGCAGGAACCTCTCCCTATAGCAGTATGAGATGATTTTAGAACACTAATCTGTCCCTTACAGCAGCAGCAGGAACCTCTCCCTATATACCTCTCCTCTCGATGAATGTCCTCAGGTCCCCATTTACATCAACCCCTCCACCCCTTTCACAGTAATGTTCTCACTTCCTTGACATCAACCCCCCAACAGTACTGTCCTCTGTCGATATTTACATTATCCATTATTGTCTTCAGACGATA
>BLSH010095888.1:1586471-1598344 GCA_018402905.1 Glandirana rugosa
CAGTCCCCCCACATTACAGTCCTCAGTCCCCCCACATTACAGTCCTCAGTTCCCCCACAATACAGTCCTCAGTTTCCCCACATTATAGTCCTCAGTTCCTCACTTTAACCTCTTCAATGCAGGACATTTATATCCCCTTCCTGCCCAGACCAATTTTCAGCATTCAGTGCTCTCACATTTTGAATGCCAATTACTCAATCATGTAACACTGTACCCAACCAAAATTTTTATCATATTTTTCACACAAATATAGCTTTCGTTTGGTAGTATTTAATCACTTCTGGGTTTTTTATTTCTCTTTCGTTCATTGACGGATTCAGCATCTCTTCATTACGCCTGGGTTATGCCACCTTTCACTAGGAGTGGACTAGGCAGAACTTCAGTTCAGCTAAAAGCAGACCCAGCCCCTCCCAGGGGGCGGTCCTCCTTGGTATAACCCCCCACCAGCCAGCTCAGCCTTCAGTTTTTTCTGCCTAGTGCAAGGAGTTGGACAGGCCCCATGCTGGGACCTGTGGTTCCACTATTTTTTCTTTTTTTAAGTTTTTCTTTTCTTCTGATAAAGTCTGCGATCAAGTAGCCGACTGGGTAGCTGGATAAATATAGATCCAGGGAGTCTCCCCAGCTCTGCCAACGGACCGAGCCGACCATAGCTCCGCGATGGGTCGGGCATGTCAGGCCCCATTCCATGCGGGGCGGCCTGCGGGTTAAATGTCCCGCCAGCACGCTTAAGACCAGGCGTTCAGGTGCGCGTCACGGGTGTCGCTCGGCCGGCAGCTTCCCCTGTAGGAATAGACAGGGAGGCAGGTCTGTCTCGGGTGGGATACCCGCTCCGCCCGTCTGGATGGGTAAGTACTCCCCCCGTCCCTGACCAGGGTGTGGGGGGGCTGGCGGGTTTTCCCCCCACTCCCTGGCGTGTCTGGCGGTGCTCCCTCCTCCATCCCTATCCCCCATCCTCCACCCTTATGCCTCGGTCTGCCTGCGCTGTGGTAAGAAAAAAAAAAAGGGGGTGTTTTTTTCTTTTTCCCCTGCAGGTGACCCCTTTCTGGGGGGCTGGTATCGCCACGGGGGGGGGCCTGGTAGGGTTTCCTACCTTCTCCCTCGGCGCCATTTTTTTGTGGCCCGGCCGCCATTTTCTTGAAGCCGGCCGCATGTTGCCATACGACCGCCATTTTTTCACTTCCTTTTTTTTTTTCTTTCCACTTCAGAAGTTCGCCGACCTGGGATTAATCAGTTTGCAAATCATATGCTATCTCCAGTTGAGTCATTCATCATTGTGGAATTTATCAAGCAGCTTCAGTTAATCCCGAGAAGTAGCTAATCATACATAAAAGAGAGAATAATAAAGAAAAGACAGTGAAAGGTCTTGTTCTCCCTCGATATATAGGCTTCCTAAGTGGTCATTATTAAACTATTTTCCCTCTATTCATCTCGCTCTCTCCTTCTTTAACCCCTTTTATTTGTGGCTCTGACCCTTCTCCCCCCCCCTTCCAAAAAAAAAAAACAAACAAAAAACACCCCCCCTCTCTCCACCCCCCGCCCCCCAACCCGCCCCCTCTCTCCACCCCCCAACCCGCCCCCTCTCTCCCCCTATTCTCCTCTCTCCAGAAAACGAACAAAGGGGCTCCACGTAGCTACATACAGGTCCCGCCGGTCTTTCCCCAGTAGGGTTAGCTCTTCCATCTCTTGTATCTCACATATCTTATCCATCCATTGGGATTTAGTCGGTGCCTCTTCTTTTTTCCACAGCGCTGGAATACATGCTTTTGCTGCTATTAGTAAGTGTTTCAATAATGAGTTTTTATAGTTTTTAATAGATAAGTGTGTATCATGTAATAAGATAGCGGCTGGCTTCATCCCAAGGGATATCCCTGTCAGATCCTGTACTCCCTCGTTTACCATTTCCCAAAACCTTTTCAGCTTCCTACACTCCCAGAATATATGGATCAGTGTACCCTCGGCTTCTTGGCACCGCCAACACCTATCCGAGGTAGGGAATTTCTTGTGTAGGGCTACCGGTGTCTGGTACCACCTTGTGAGCAATTTATACCCCCCTTCCTGAAATCTACTTGATACAGAGGCTTTATGAGCAAATAGTAGGATTTTATCTCTTTGGCTTTGTGTGAATTTTTGCCCCAGCTCAATTTCCCACTTTGTCAGGAATGGGATTGAAGCTGCTATTAGTAGCGAATAAGAAAATGATAAAAGGTGTCTCTCCGGTTCCCCCTAGATACAAGCTTGCTCAAATATCGTCTGCGCTCTTAATACCGTGCCTGACCCCGCCATTGACTTAATAGCAGAGCCTAACTGGGCACAGTGCAGAAAATCCAGCCTATCCTGAAACTCCCTTTTGCAGCTGGCGAGCCCCATGGCTCTATTGTCTTGGCAAAAATGTCGGAGATGGGAAAAGGCCCTGCCTCCTCAGTGCGTCAATACGACCGCCATTTTGCGGGAATCATCCGCTCGTTTTGGCCTCTATTGTGGTCGACCGTGCATTAAAGGCTATGGTGGGCAGTCCCTGAGTGCTTCCTGGTCTGAGAGCACATGTGAAGATGCTGGGATCGCCAGCAGCAGAAGCAGCAAAGCTTGTGGCTTGTACAGGCAGACTCAGCAGCTTGAGAGCACTTCTCCTGGGGCAGGGTGCAGGCTACGGTGCGGTTCTCCTGGGTCTAACTACAGGGGTCCCTGACCGGTGTGCCTGGGGTGGGGGGGTGCCTATTTCCGGTACCTAAAGCTTCTATTGGGCGTGGGTGTCTGGTGTGGGTGGCAAAATGGCGGCGGGGACCTCCACTGGGACTGAGGGTGTGCTGGGTCCTGTGGTGCCTCTAGCTACTTTGACTCAGGTCCTGGAGTCCTTAATTTCCCGGGCAGAGCTGGGCCGTGACCGCAGAGCGGAGAAGAGGCGGCCGCCTCCTCCTCCTTCCCCTTCATCTGGGGATTCAGACCTTGAGGGGGGTCCACCAGAACGGGGACCCCCCTCGAGTTGTCGGATGGGGAGTTACGGGATTCCTCTGGTGGGGAGGAAGATTTTTCAGGGCAGACCGTTGCGCATGAAAAGGCTTTGGTGGGCTCCTTAATCTCATCTGTTCGTGAGACGATAAAGCTGGGGACAGCAGGTGACTCACAGGAGACGGCTGTGGTCTTTGGATCGCATAGGCCGGTTCGCACCCCTAAGGTATTCCCTTTTGTATCTTTCTTTGATCAGTTTGTGTACAAAGAGTGGCAGCGGCCGCAGAGCTCTCTGCCTCTACCAAGACGGTTTGCTGTATGTTATCCCTTTGAGGACTGTATGGCACAGAAATGAGTCTCCCCCAAGGTAGACCCCCCTGTGTCCCGCCTGAGCAAGGCGACCACCATTCCGGTGGAGGACACGCCGTCTTTTAAGGATCCGGCTGACAGGAGAGCCGAGGCAGTTGCCGAGGCCATGTTTGTCTTGACTGGGTCGGCACAAGCTCTGACGGAATGGGCTGTGGTGTTGCATCATGATTTGAGCGAGGCACATGTCCCACCTGAAACCTTGGAGCTGGCTGAACAGCTCACCCAGGGGCTCAGGTATCTCTGTGATGCAGCCCTGGACATAGCTCCCATACTGTCAAAACTGTCCGCCTTCGCAGTAGTGATCAGGCGTGTACTCTGGTTGAAGTGCTGGTCTGGCAACCAGGCATCGAAGAAGGCGCTTGCTGACTTGCCCTTTCAGGGAGGGCGCCTCTTTGGAGCTTCTCTGGATGAGATCTCATGGGGGAAAGAGTACCTTTCTTCCCGAGTCTAAGAGGGGTAAGGAGCCTCGTCGTAGGCCGGGCCCCTCGTTTTCTGGTCAGAAAAAGTTTTTTCGTGCCCCCCGTTCAGCGGGCAAGGGTGGTAAGCCCTCCAAGGCTGCTGCAGGAGGTCAGAAGCGACCGTGGCAGCATAAGCAAGAGAAGTCGGATGGGAAGCCCTCCTCCGCATGATGGGTTGCCTCTGCCCGTCGCTCGGGTGGGGGGTCGCCTGCTGGAGTTCACGGAACAATGGACCTCTCGCATTTCAGATTCCTGGGTGTGCGAGGTGGTCTCCGAGGGGTACAAGATAGAATTCCATGCCATGCCTCCAGACAGGTTCCAATCTGAGGCTTCCCCCAGGGCGACGGTTGGCCCTGCTGGGGGCCGTGTAGGATCTGCTCTACAAGGGGGCGGTTGTGCCGTGTCGGCCACAGAACGTTTCCATGGTTTTCATTCCAACCTGTTTGTGGTCCCAAAGAAGGATGGGGTCAGGCCCATTCAGGATCTGAAGGCGCTCAACATTTATGTTCGGGCGCGGAAATTCAGGATGGAGTCAATCTGCTCGGTGGTAGCGGCCCTTCGCCAGGGGGACTTGCTAGCATCCTTGGATATCAAGGATGCGTATCTGCATGTCCCCATCTGTGTCTCACACCAACGTTTTCTATGTTTCATGGTGGGCGATCAACACTACCAGTTTGTGACCTTGCCGTTCGGCCTGGCCTCGGCCCCCAGGGTTTTCACCAGGCTCCAGGCCCCAGTGTTGGCTCTATTGCGACAGAGGGGCATTGCAGTTCTGGCATATTTGGACGACCTGCTTCTGAGGGCAGAGTCGGCCCCAGCTCTGAGGGACAACATAGCCATCACACTGCACACCCTGCAGGAGTTCGGATGGGTGATCAATCGGCCGAAGTCAGTGTTGACTCCGTCACACCTCCTGGAGTACCTGGGTTTGACCTTGGACTCAGTCAGGGCAAGAGTTTTTCTCCCTTCAGGAAAACTGCAGATGCTGCAGCAGGCAGTGAGGTCTCTTCTGTCAGAGAAGTGGCCCTCTCTGAGGTTTTGCATGCGGGTCCTGGGGCTCATGGTGTCCACCTTCGAGGCGGTTCCATATGCCCAGAGTCATACGCGGTCCCTGCAGCGCTTGATTCTGCTGCCGTGGGACAAATCTCCTCTATCCCTGGATCGCCTGGTCAAGCTGGACCGCGAGGCCAGGTCCTCTCTAGTTTGGTGGTTAAAGGCCTCGGCCCTGAAGGAGGGGAAGTCCTTCCTCCCCTTGATGTGGTCCATAGTGACCACAGATGCCAGTCTAAGCGGCTGGGGGGGAGTTCTGGGGTTGTTGGTCTTGGGAGGAAAGTCGGCTCCCGATCAATGTGCTGGAACTTCGGGCCATCAGGCATTGCCTCTCCCATTGGTCAGGAAGGTTGCGAGGGTGCCCTGTCAGAGTCCAGTCGGACAATGCCACGGCTGTGGCATATGTGAACCATCAGGACGGAACGAGAAGCTCGGCGGCAGCATTAGAGGCGGCTCATATTCTGCGGTGGGCAGAGCTTCATGTGCCGGCTCTCTCCGCCGTGTACATTCCGGGCATAGAAAATTGGCAAGCGGATTACCTCAGCCGACAGAGGTTGGATCAGGGAGAGTAGTCCCTGCATCCGGATGTGTTCCGACAACGTTGCCAAAAATGCGGCAATCCAGACGTAGATCTGCTGGCGTCCCGGCTCAATCGAAAGGTTCAGACCTTCATGAGCAGAGCAAGGGATCTGCTGGCGGACGCAGCGGACGCCCTTGTAGCTCCATGGAGCCAGTATCAGCTCATTTATGCTTTCCCCCCCTCTCAAGCTGATTCCGCATCTGTTGCGCAGGATAGAGGTGGAGGGGATTCCAACCATTCTGGTGGCTGCGGATTGGCCTCGGTGTCCGTGGAATGCCGACGTGGTGCGACTGGTGGTGGATACTCCCTGGCGTCTCCCGCTTCACGAAGACCCTGTCCCAGGGCCCCATCTTGCACCCTGCTTTACCCTCTCTGGCTTTGACGGCCTGGCTATTGAATCCCAGGTCTTGAGAGATCGGGGGTCTCCGCTTCGGTGATTCCCACCATGCTCAAGGCACGTAAGTGCACTTCTAGGAAGATATACCATCGCACCTGGAGAGCGTATATCGCCTGGTGCGATGGGGGGTGGAACCCCCAGTTCCTTTTAGGTGTCCCGGGTGCTAGCTTTTCTTCAGCTAGGCCTGGACTGTAAACTGGCGTTGAGCACTATCAAGGGTCAGGTTTCTGCCTTGGCTATCTTTTTCAGCGTCCTTTGGCGACGCATTCATTGATTCGCACCTTTATTCAGGGGGTCCGACATGTCGCTCCCCAGGTGCGTATGCCTTTGGCGCCTTGGGACCTCAATCTGGTCCTCTCTGGGCTTCAGAAGCCTCCCTTTGAAAATATCTGGGAAATTTCCTTACAACTGCTTTTGCAGAAGGTGGCTTTTCTGGTAGCCATCACTTCTGCCAGATGAGTGTCAGAGTAGGTCTCTGTCGTGTAGGTCTCCGTATCTGGTCCTACACAAGGATAAGCTGGTTTTACGCCTGTCACCTTCCTTCTTGCTGAATGGTATCTTCTTTTCACATTAACGAGGACATTGTCCTTCCTTCGCTATGTCCGCGCCCGTCCCATCCTAAGGAGATTGCCTTGCATTCCTTGGATGTGGTTAGGGCTTTGCGGGTGTACCTGGCGAACACGGCCTCCTTTTGGAGGTCGGATGCGCTCTTTGTCGTGGTGGATGGACCACGCAAGGGCTTGGCGGCCTCTTTGGCCACCATTTCTCAATGGATTCGACAGACAGTGACCTGTGCGTATGACTTGCAGGGTCTCGAGCCCCCCTTTCTGGTCACGGCTCACTATACCAGGGCGATTAGAAATTCCTGGGCTTTCCGACATCAAGCGTCGGTTTCTCAAGTGTGCAGAGCGGCTACATGGTCCTCAGTGCACACCTTTACTAAGTTTTACAAAGTTGATGTTTCAGCATCCTCAGATGCTGCTTTCGGCCGCAAGGTTTTGCAGACCGCTGTGTGAGGTTCCTCTAAGTCTTTGTGGTGAGTTCCCCCGTTGGAGTAAAATTCTGTTGTTGCATTACCCACCCCTCTTTTGACACTGCTTTGGGAAGTCCCCAGGCATAATGGAGAGATGCTGCATCCGTCAATGAACGAAAGTCTCTGAGTTCATGGTTGGATGCAGCACCCACCCGTTTTTTTGGTTCGAGCTTGCACTACTTGTTACGGACTGAAGGCTGAGCTGGCTGGTGGGGGATAATACCAAGGAGGACTGCCCCCTGGGAGGGGCTTTTTCTGCTTTTAGCTGAACTGAAGTTTTGCCTAGTCCACTCCTAGTGAAAGGTGGCATAACCCAGCGTAATGAAGAGATGCTGCATCCGTCAATGAACTCAGACAAAAGGATTTTACGGTGAGTTAAAAAATTCTATTTGTTTGCATCATAAGTGAAAAAAGAGCAACCTTTTTGAAAAAAAAAAAAACACTTTTTTTTTCGTTTCTATGATAAAATTTTGCAAATAAGTCTTTTGGAAGAAAAAAAAAATTTGCAAATAAGTAATTTTTGTTCGTAAATTTGGGCCAAAACCTATACTGCTACTTTTTTTGGTAAAAATAACAACATAAATAAGTGTATATTATTTGGTCTGTGTGAAAGTTATAGAGTCTACAAGCTATGGTGCCAATCATTGAAAATTGATCTCACCTGAAGCACTGGCGGCCTATCTCATTTCTTGAGGCCCTGAAAGGTCAGGAAAGTACAAATACCCCCCAAATGACCCCCTTTTGAAAAGTAGACAGTCCAAGGTATTTATTATGAGGCATAACAAGTTTTTTGAAGTTGAATTTTTTCCCACAATTCTTGGGAAAATTAAGAAATTATTATTATTATTATTTTTTTTTACACAAAATTTTCATAACAAGTTATTTCTCACACACAGCATATGCATACTTCCAATTACACCCCAAAATACATTCTGCTACTCGCCCCCAGTATGATACAACATGTGTGAGTCTTTTTCACAGCCTGGCCACATAGAGAGGCCCAACATGCAGGGAGCACCGTCAGGCGTTCTAGGAGCAGAAATTTCAAATCTAATTTCTTAACGACCTATTACAATTTTGAAGGCCCTGGAGCAGCAGGACAATAGAATTACCCACAAAATTACCTCATTTTGGAAAGAAAACACCCCAATGTATATTCTGTGAGGCATTATGAGTCTTTTGAATAGTTAATTTTTTTGCATAAGTCTTCGAAAAATGTGAAAAGAAAATGGAAATGCTTTTATTGTTACACAAAGCCAATTTATAAAATATTTCTAAAACAAAGCATGTACATAGCAAAAATTAACCCCCAATATATATTCTGCTACTCGTCCTGAGTATGGCAATACCACATGTGTGAGACTTTTACACAGCTTGGCCACATAGAGAGGTCCAACACGTAGGGAGCACTGCCAAGCGTTTTAGGAGCATAAATTACACATAAAGTTTCCTAAAGACCTATTACAATTTTGAAGGCCCTGGAATACCAAGACAGTGGAATTACCCACAAAATGACCCCATTTTGGAAAGCAAACACCCCAATGTATATTCTGTGAGGCATTATGAGTCTTTTGAATGGTTCATTTTTTTCCACAAGTCTTTTAAAAATGCTTTTATTTTTACACAAAGTGGTCAATTTATAAGATATTTATAACACATAGCATGTACATAGCACAAATTACCCCCCAAAATACATTCTGCTACTTGTCCTGAGTATGGCAATACCACATGTGGGAGACTTTTACAAAGCCTAGCCACATAGAGAGGTCCAACATTGAAGTAGTACCTTCAGGGGTTCTAGGAGCATAAATGACACATCTAATTTCATTCCTACCTATCACACTTTTGAAGGTCCTGGAACACCAGGACAGTGGAATTACCCACAAAATGACCCAATTTTGGAAAGCAAACACCCTAAGGTATATTCTATGAGTCATGGGCTGCAGAAAGGTACTTGCGTACTCTGATGGGCTGCAGATAGGTACTCGGGTACTCTGATGGGCTGGAGACAGGTACTTGGGTATTCTGATGGGCTGGTGACAGGTACTCAGGTACTCTGATGGGCTGGTGACAGGTACTTGGGTACGCTGATGGGGTGGTGACAGGTACTCGGGTACTCTGATGGGCTGGTGACAGGTGCTCGGGTACTCTGATGAGCTGGTGACAGGTACTCGGGTACTCTGATGGGCTGATGACAGGTATACTTGGGTACTCTGATTTGCTGGTGACAGGTATTCGGGTGCTCAGATGGGCTGGTGCAGGTACTCGGGTACTTTGATGGGCTGGTGACAGGTACTCACGTACTTTGATGGGCTGGTGACAGGTACTTGGGTACTCAGATGGGCTGGTGATAGGTACTCGGGTACTCTGTTGAGCTGGTGACAGGTACTCGGCTACTTTGAGGAGCTGGTGACAGGTACTTGGGTACTCAGATGGGCTGGTGACAGGTACTCGGGTACTCCTATGGGCTGGTGACAGGCACTTGGGTACTCAGATGGGCTGGTGACAGGTACTCAGGTACTCTGATGGGCTGGTGACAGGTACTCGGATACTCTGATGGGCTGCTGAGTGGTACTCGGGTACTCAGATGGGCTGATGACAGGTACTTGGGTACTCTGATGGGCTAGTGACAGGTACTCGGGTACTCTGATGGGCTGATGACAGGTACTCGGGTACTCTGATGGGCTGGTGACAGGTACTCAGGTACTCTGATTGGCTGATTACAGGTATTCGGGTACTCTGATGGGCTGGTGACTGGTACTCGGGTACTCTGATGGGCTGGTGACAGGTACTCGGGTACTCTGATGGACAGGTGACAGGTACTCGGGTACTCTGATGGGCTGGTGACAGGTACTCGGGTACTCTGATGGACTGTTGACAGATACTCAGGTACTCTAATGGGCTGGTGACAGGTACTTGGGTACTCCTATGGGCTGGTGACAGGCACTTGGGTACTCAGATGGGCTGGTGACAGGTACTCAGGTATTTTGATGGGCTGGTGACAGGTACTCGGATACTCTGATGGGCTGGTGACAGGTACTCGGGTACTTTGAGGAGCTGGTGACAGGTACTCGGGTACTCAGATGGGCTGGTGACAGGTACTCGGGTACTCAGATGGGCTGGTGACAGGTACTCAGGTACTCTGATGGGCTGGTGACAGGTACTCAGGTACTCTGATGGGCTGGTGACAGGTGCTCGGGGACTCTGATGAGCTGGTGACAGGTACTCGGGTACTCTGATGGGCTGATGACAGGTATACTTGGGTACTCTGGTGGGCTGGTGACAGGTACTCGGATACTCTGATGGGCTGCTGAGAGGTACTCGGGTACTCAGATGGGCTGATTACAGGTACTCGGGTACTCTGATGGGCTGGTGACTGGTACTCGGGTACTCTAATGGGCTGGTGACAGGTACTCGGGTACTCTGATGGACAGGTGACAGGTACTCGGGTACTCTGATGGGCTGGTGACAGGTACTCGGGTACTCTGATGGACTGTTGACAGATACTCAGGTACTCTAATGGGCTGATGACAGGTACTTGGGTACTCTGATGGGCTAGTGACAGGTACTCGGGTACTCTCATGGGCTGATGACAGGTACTCGGGTACTCTGATGGGCTGGTGACAGGTCCTCAGGTACTCTGATTGGCTGATTACAGGTACTCCGGTACTCTGATGGGCTGGTGACTGGTACTCGGGTACTCTGATGGGCTGGTGACAGGTACTCGGGTACTCTGATGGACAGGTGACAAGTACTCGGGTACTCTGATGGGCTGGTGACAGGTACTCGGGTACTCTGATGGACTGTTGATAGATACTCAGGTACTCTAATGGGCTGGTGACAGGTACTTGGGTACTCCTATGGGCTGGTGACAGGCACTTGGGTACTCAGATGGGCTGGTTACAGGTACTCAGGTACTCTGATGGGCTGGTGACAGGTACTCGGATACTCTAATGGGCTGGTGACAGGTACTTGGGTACTTTGAGGAGCTGGTGACAGGTACTCGGATACTCAGATGGGCTGGTGACAGGTACTCGGGTACTCAGATGGGCTGGTGACAGGTACTCAGGTTCTCTGATGGGCTGGTGACAGGTACTCGGATACACTGATGGGCTGCTGAGAGGTACTCGGGTACTCAGATGGACTGATGACAGGTACTTGGGTACTCTGATGGGTTGGTGCCAGGTACTCGGGTACTCTGATGGGCTGATGGCAGATACTCAGGTACTCTGATGGGCTGGTGACAAGTACTCAGGTACTCTGATTGGCTGATTACAGGTACTTGGGTACTCTGATGGGCTGGTGACTGGTACTCAGGTACTCTGATGAACAGGTGACAGATACTCGGGTACTCTTATGGACTGTTGACAGATACTCAGGTACTCTAATGGGCTGGTGACAGGTACTTGGGTACTCTGATGGGCTGGTGACAGGTACTCGGGTACTCAGATGGGCAGGTGACAGTTACTCTGATGGACTGTGGCAGGTACTTTGATGGGGTGGTGACAGGTACTTTGATGGGATGTTGACAGGTCCTCTTTATTACTGGAGTGGGGATCAGTGTGCTTGGTGGGTACACTAGGCGGTAACGAGCTGGTTGGACACAGCCGATCACGTGGTAAAGAGCAAGATTTTTTTGGCTCTTTATCCCGATCGGGGATGGGCTGTGTCCCGAGGACACAGCTGATCCCTAATCGCCATGCTGCAGGCCCCTGGGGGCCCGCATTAGCTGCAAAATACTGAGGACGTCATATGACTCCTGCCCGGGTTGGGAGGTCCCATCTGTGGACGTCATTTGACTATAGCCTGGTAGTGAAGTGGTTAATGTCCTCAGTCCCCCACTTTAATGTTCTCCGTTCCCCCACATTACAATCCTCAGTCCCCCACTTTAATGTTCTCAGCCCCCCCACATTACAGTCCTCAGTCCCCCCACATTACAGTCCTCAGTCCCCCACTTTAATGTTCTCAGTCACCCCACATTACAGTCCTGCCGACACAGGTTGGTCGAGCAATGGCGGATCACATGGGTGGTTCGTGTGA